>JARSSU010006066.1:0-26593 GCA_029619165.1 Eurosta solidaginis
AGCCTCTTTTTTTCTTTTTTTTCCTAAAGCTTTTAAATACTCTAAGCGGTCTCAATGCGCACAGATGTTCCAGAGCGGTTTTTGTCTGTAAATATTTTTCTAGTTCGACTTCGGTAAAGCATTTGTCAGATCATTTAGCACGATGTCGGCATTCTTTTCCTACCTTTGATGGAGTAATCACAAGCCATGAAAACTATCGCTGTTTGCCTAGTCAACCTAACATCGAAACTACTTTTAGAGCGCTGCTTCTTTTAATGCTGCTTATTGAGCATGAAGTTCTAAATAGGCTTGGTAATATAAACAAACAGCAGAAAAAATTTTACCTCCAGTAAATACCACTAAACACGTTAGCAAACAGATTTGGCTATCCGGAGATGACTGTGGACTTGAAGCTAAAGTACAGACAACCTCCAATCGTACGCAGAGCTCATAATTCAGTGTCAGAACACAGTTGATGGATGTCTCTGGTACACAGTCACTCTGGATACCGACAAAAAAACATGTGGCATAAAATAGAATCACCCTCATCCTCTCATATACAAACACCACAAAAACGCATAGATACCCTGGCAAAAATGCTGATTAGTCTAGGATGAGTCGTAAAGTGAGTTATGCGACTACTGCCATTTTTATCTCTTTGTATGCGTTGAACTGTTCCGTTTGGTGTATCATGTCCTATGAAGGGACTAAGGTACCCATTTATACCGAACGGCAACGATATGACCAATCCTCTTTGTATCCATATTGGTTCGAACGAAGACTATCTCTTTTATCATCAAAAAAGTTAAGTTTTTGTATGGTACTACGCTATGTACAGTTTAAACGCAATACTACAACTGAGTGCAAAAAAATGTTAGATACATCTATGTAGAAATTATTAAGTCGCTACCTAGTCAAGATATAGGTTTCGGTCGACGATATGTCATGTTCCATTTAGGTTCAATCAACCTATAATCTTTTTTATTTAACTCACTATTTCGTTGCGCTTTTTTAGTTTTCTTAAATGGGCTACATGGATTGAAACCTGTCTAGTCGCAACTGTACTCAAAGGGACTAGAGGGGATCAATCTATGCCCCAATGCATACAAGAGGGCTCCATCGAAGACCGCTCTCTGTCAGGATTAGGCACACTATTGTTTGCGGGTATCTCTGATGTCGCGTGAAAGCATACAAACATCACACCAGAACTGCATATAACTCATAATTGCGTGGATAAGTGCTGCACTAACTGCTGTCATTCGGCGGCTACCAGTCATAAATCAAATATCGGTACAAGCAATAACGACTACAAAGCAACGACTAACAAAAACAATCATAACAAGTAAATGGTTCTAATCGGGTGTAACCGAACATTATATACTCAGCGTGAGCTTCAATTGTACATTTCATTTCAGATAAATTACTTTTCTACATAACACGTGGCACGCCCGTTTAAAATGTCTCCCATTTCCTCTTACAATAAAACTTGATAAGTGAAATATCATTGATTCAAAACTATTTTTGCTAAGTTATAGCTTATTATTCTAGTCTACGACCCTTTTAAATTTGTTTTATATCTAAGTTGCCGTGGTCTTTAACCGGATCCGTCCATTTTTACTAGAAATATTTTCTGCTATAAGGAAAATACTGGTACACAATTTCATTACGATTGTCTAATTTTTCTTCGAGTTATGGCTCCCGAAACATGAAAATTGCTTAGTCAAAAAGTGGCGGTGCCACACCCATTTTCAAAAATTTTAGTGTTTTCCAATTTAATGTTATAATTCAATTTAGAAAGTAAAATTCTATTGATACAAAGCTCCTTTTCGCTAAGATATAGCTTATTATTTTCGTCTACGACCCTTTTAAAAATCTTTTATATAAAAGTGGGCGTGGTCTTAACCGATCTCGTCCATTTTTTCTAGAAATATTTCCTGCTATAGGGAAAATTGTGTACCCAATTTTATTACGATCCGTTAATTTTTCTTCGAGTTATGGCTCCCGAAACATAGAAAATTGCTTAGTCATAAAAGGGGCGGTGCCACGCCCATTTTTTAAATTTAAGTTTTTCCTATTTATTGTTATAAATCCACTTGGAAATGAAATACCATTGATATAAAGCTCTTTTTTGCAAAGATATAGCTTATTTTATTCGTCCACGACCCTTTTAAAAATCTTTTATATAAAAGTGGGCGTGGTCCTTAACCGATTTCGTTAATTTTTCTTCAAGCATTCCTTATAGTAAAGGCAACCTCTCTTCCGAATTTTTGTTACGATAGGTTTAACGATTTTTGATTTATGATTAATAATATTTGTAAAATTGATTTTATCACAAGTGGCGTGCCACGCCCATTTTAAAAAATTTTTCCAAATTTTTATCAAGAGTCTCATATCAGTCCACACGTCAAATTTCAACATTCTAGGTGTATTATTTACTAAATATCAGGTTTTTTGTGTTTTCCAAAATGTTATATATATAAAAAGTGGGCGTGGTTATCATCCGATTTCGCTCATTTTCAATACCAATCTATTCTGGGTCCAGATAAGCTATGTACCAAATTTGGTGAAGATATCTCAATATTTACTCAAGTTATCGTGTCAACGGACAGACGGACGGACGGACATGGCTCAATCAAATTTTTTTCGATACTGAGATTTGATATATGGAAGTCTATATCTATCTCGATTCCTTTATACCTGTCAACCAACACGTTATCCAATCAAAGTTTAATATACTCCTGTGTGCAAAGCCGCTGAGTATAACAACAAACATAATAGGAGCAACACAACAAAATTAAACAATGAATATACCTGCTACTCATTGTTTTGTGTGGAATTTTTTCTCAACAACAACAACCCCTTAGTAAAGATAACTGACGATAGCAGCTACTGAATTTTGAGGTTGAATCAAGTCATTAAAGACAAAAAACAAAAACATTTTCCGCGCACCTGAAATGCAGTTCAAAGTGCAACAACAACAAAACGTGGTTACTTAAAGGGTTGTGCATTTGTCTTTGTCTTTCCGATTTGTAGGCCATTAGTTACGATAGCGTTTAATGAAAGTGTGAGAGAGCGTGTTAGTTTTTCTGCTTCACTTTATACGAAGAATATGGCACAGTCTACGTATTGGTTGTTTGCATGTAAAGTAAACAGAAACATAATGCGCAGTGCATAGTATACGTGGTGTAATGCGTAAAGTGGCAGTGATAATCATGACGCCAGCGTAATTATAATATTTAGCATATAATGGCTATGTTTACTCAGTTTATCCGACAATTGGCGCTGTCTTCTGTAAAAGTTATGCGCAGAGCACAACAATTAGCCAGTTTTTCAAAACATCGCCTTAGCATTTACCAGCGATTTGTTTTCAAATATCAATTTTCGCTTGTACGATTAATGTGAAAATACGATAAATGTTTTTGTGTCCTTTTGTTGGTTGCTTGATATTGTGGCCGCCCGGATACCAAAAAAACCGAGGCCCAAGTCGCGCACGGGGCACCCATTTTGATGCAAGTTTTTTGTTTTTATTTCTCGCTGCACCACGCTGCAGTCCAAAGCCAAATGTAGTACAGCACAAACATTCTAGATTCATTGACTAGAATTTTGTGGGTTTATTCATCACTAGTTAGTGTATGAGTAGTTAGTTGAGCTAGAATTGTGTGGCGTTCATCATACAACTGGTCAGTTTTTTAGAATGGTGTCATTGTAGAGTGTGCTTTTTCGTTCATTTCCGAGATTCGAATCTTGCGGTTCTTGTTTCGTGATGAACGAACAAGTGTTCTTTTTGTTCATTTGTTCTTTTCTTTCCTAGTCAAGCAAATTTGTTCACTGGCTGCTCGCGCCCTCCGCGGAAAAAGCCAACAAGTATAGCTTGGAGGGTGTGTATGCAGCAATGTCTGTTGTGTCGGTATATTTAAATGTGCATGTTGCAGCTGCCTACAGCACAAAGGTGACACACATATCTTTAGTGTAAGTGGCATCATCGACTGCGTGCTCACTTGTGAATTGCTGCGTATGTATTATGAATTTACGTATGTATGTTCGGAGCGAACGATATGATGAGAGAAGAATAAGCATTAGATACATCGAATCTAAGAGCACAATGAGCTAGAAGACCAAATAGCACCGAAATCGCGATCTAGTTCACTTGTTTGCAGTTGAGAGACCCGTTCAATTGAACAGTTCAGAAGCGAAAGCGACCCACTCTAGTCCTGGCTATAATTTTGTGTGTTATTAATAGCTAGTTAGTATTTAATAGTCATTTGACTATATGTTCGTCTGTCGGCTCAGGAAATGCGCGAGTGCTTTCTGTAGCCAATTGGCATGCATACGTTCAGTTGAAAATGCGAGATGTCGTTACATATCGTCAAATCACGGCAGCATAACACACAAGCAGGACGATTCAACCCTCACGTACCTCAAGCAGAGTTTAAAGAAGTTATTGAAAAGGCCAATGCCATCCATATCAATAGTCGGCCAGACGGAAGACCTATGCCGATGCCAAACACCATGTGCCATGAGGGCATCAGTAGCCTAGGACATGCGTACTTGTGCTTTAGCAAGCCTATGCCTCTCCAGATAACAGAGAAAGACCGAAACCTAGCCAGTATCTCCGATATTATCCGCTTTAGGGTCAGTAACGACAACGTTTAAAAGCCGTTATGATTCGCTTCTCAATTAAATGAAATTGTCGGTATCGCAGCCATAGTCATGACTTCCGTAAAGTGCATATCACTACCACCGACTTATGACTCCATTAACACTCATAACAGGACGCGCTAGTTTCACAGCTTGGCCTGTCACACAGTCAACCACTACTGCGTTCGTCCCTTCTCCGTTAGATAGATAATAATTTATTGAGGATTGCACTGTAAAGGCGACCTTTGGTCAGCACCTCATCCCATCTGCGACTTCCATGATGAGCCCTAGCAGTTCTCTTGCTTGAGGGATTTAATGTGGGAACTACGGAGATAGCACTTTGTTTACGTAAGAAGCCTCAATCTCTACAAAAAAGTGGTTTGTCGCAATACCCAGAAAAAAGTTGATTTTGTCGCATAACGTTATTATTATAATAGGCGAAACTATCAGGTTTAACTCACTTATTTACTTTGACTTCCGCTATTCCTGAGATTTGTGCATATCTTTATTAACTTTTCAATCCAACCCGTGCAATTTTTCCTACAATAAATATTGAAAGATGCTATAACTTCTTTGTTTATTATTTTAGTAATATGGTTTCAAAGCAACCTTTTTTTTGAATTTTTAAGTACTTTCGTTTGGTAAGGAAAAAACATACATTAGGGTGGGTAAAATTTTGTTAGCTGACCTAATCATGTGAAAACGACTTCATAGCTTAACAGGCATAAAACGGAAATGTGGAGCTTCTCAAGGCCAAAATAATGACATATCAATTTTAAAAATCGGTCGTCAAATAACCAAGTTACAACGAAAAAACATTTTGGCTGTATTTCGAAGGATCAAAAAAAATTTAAAAAAATTTTTCGAAACCCTCTCAACATAATCTTCAAATTTAGGGCATTAGCAACTACCATCTACTGACTAGTATGTCATCTGGTATGATGTTGGTGTATATAATGACTAGTTTGTCAATTGGTATGATGCTGACACAAAGGCTGGCAATTGATATTTCGTAGGACATCGCCGTGTTAAAAATACCAGTTGGTAATATGGAAAAAAGACAGAACTCATTCTAGTATAGTTTTTGGCACACCTAGTATTCTTCTAGTATACACTAGTTGGTTTGACTGCAGGGCAATTGCAGCTGATTTTGTATCTTTACAGAGCCTTTAACTACTTCCTTAACTTCCAGCAGTATATAACTGCCCCTAGTTAGAAACCAAATGTCTGCTAGAGCTGGGCATTCACACAAGTAGTGCGCGACTGTTTGTTTGCTGCTGCCTCGCCGCAGCTCCTGGAAATGTTGTTAAAAGGAATCCCCATTATTTCAGCATGCAGGCCATGTAGCCAATGTCCCGTTATTTTGGCAGTGATCATAAAGATTTTCTCCCTTGATCTATTTAGTAGGTCCTCTGTTCTCGTACTGTCGTAATTTGGCCAGATTTGCTTGGTTATTTTGCAGGTGTCTGAGGAGTACCAGCTGGAGACAGCTTACTCCTTGAAAATGATATGTACATATGTTTCTTTTAATTTATGTAAGTGGACGATGCATCTTGACTGCCTCCGCAGCCTCCAGCAATGCCCCTACCCTTGCAAGTTAGGCTGCCTTCTCATTACCCTCGATGTTCTTGTGACCAGGTACACTTTTAGCTGCTGAAGGCCTTAGACGAAGTGATGGGGGAGTTAAGCGGCATGAGGACTGCTTGGCTATATGAGTAAATGCACACCTAGCGCACCTCCCCCATCTCTCCCCCAACCGAGTCCTCCGACAGGAGCCTACAAGCCCCCTCTATGCCCAAAACTTACGCTTGGAAGATATTAGCAAAATTTAGTAGGCGGACAGACAGCGACACCTTACGATGTTCGCAGAATACACCAACTCCCACACCACATTCTATTTTGGAACCGTCGGTGTAGACTGAAATTGCGTCCTTTCTTTGCACCCTGTCGCAGTCACCTCTTCAGTGGAAGTTAACTTTATGACGCCTGTAAATACTTAGTGAGGGCGTGTGATAATCAGATGATGGAATCACTCCGGGAAGCCTCCTAAGTATACTACTGTGGTCATATATCCTCGAGTTCCAGCAGTTAGACTCACGAAACCTTACTGTGGAACAAGTTGCATATGCACCTTTGTGAACGTCCAGAGGTAGCTGGTTTAGGAGCACATTTAGTGGGTTGGTGGTTGGACCTTAGTGCACCTGTTCCCCTCAGAGGGCTGCCCGCTGTACTCTATCCATCTTCTCAATTTTTAACTGTTTTCCATGGCTGGCCACCATGCTATGTCTCCATATGTTATTATGGGTCTGACGACGGCCGTATATAGCCACATCACGAGTTTGGGTTTTAGAACCCGGTTCGGCTGACGATTCTATTACACGAATAGAAGGCTACGTCAGCCTTTTCGATTCTCGATTTCCAGCTGAGCTTGCTGCCTATTTCGACACCCATATACTTGACCGACAGAGTAAGGGCAGGTACAATTTAGAGAAACTTTGGTATTTCTTTCTTGTTAGTAAACAGTACCAGCTCCGTTTTACTAGGATTTACGTTAAGTCCGTTTTTGGCTGCCCAAACGTAAAGCCTTCAAAGCGCCCCTTTTAGTATTTCACTTAAAGTCGAGGGGAAAAGACCTAATACAGCAATTACGACGTCGTCTGCATATTAACAACTACGTTGTCGGTTAAAATTCCAAATATGGTGTTACTGTGACAAAGCTAATAGATTTAATAAGAGCCACAAACCTATTAATCTAAGTGAGAAACTAGCGAGAAAGCAAAAATCTGATGCCGAATGTTTTCTTCAATATAGGGTAGCCAGCCATGATCTTCGCGATCTGTGTTCGGCAACGGTAACATTGAGTCCGATAAGGTAATTTGCTACCTCGGTAAGGATTTGCTTTAGATATCGCAAGCATGAAGGTGGTTCCTGCGGGTCGTATTGGTATCTCAGCACTGGCTTGACGAGAGTCATATTAAATGGTAGAGGATGCATTCATTCACCAGAGCTTATAGCAGTCGGATTTGACCAAATGCGGTATTCTTTTGGAACTCAGGGATATAAAACCTCCCGTGCTCTTCGAAACTTTAAGTCCAAGTCCATTTTCCCCAAATCTTTTAAATATTTAACATTAATATGAAATCAATTCCTGTGGTAACAAACTGGCACTGCAGAAACAATGACAGTCAATTGGGACTCGCCAAACAACACAAGCCAACTGTGCCCACGGGAGTCATAAACAGCCACTGTGCTCACTGTGCTGAAGTTTTGAAGAGGAGTAGGTTGGTTCTATACTTTGACGACGAATATCTCTCGGAAGTAAGGTAAAGTGAAATTTCGCTTTTACTTAGAGAAAAACTTTCACAGAACAACAACAAACCATATTTGACTTCTTTTTAAATGATGGCAGGAACTCAACTGACCTTTTTTATACTCAGCTGAGCAGAGCTCACAGAGTATATTATAAACTAATCCAGATAGATATAGACTTATATATCAAAATGATCTGGTGGAAAAAAGTTCATTTAGCTATGTCCGTCCGTCCGTCCGTCTGTCCGTTAACACGATAACTAGAGTAAATTTTGAGATATCTTGATGAAATTTGGTATGTAGGTCCCTGCGCACTCATCTGAGATCGCTATTTAAAATAAACGAAATCAGACTATAACCACGCCTATATTTGCGATATCGAAAATTTCGAAAAACACAAAAGTGCGATAATTCCTTACCGAAGACGGATAAAGCGATGAAACTTGGTAGGTGGGTTCACCTTATGACGCAGAATAGAAATTTAGTAAAATTTTGGAAAATGGGCGTGGCAACGCCCACTTTTAAATCAAGGTAATTTAAAAGTTTTGCAAGCTGTAAATTAGCAGTCGTTGTAGATCTCATGATGAAATTTGGCAGGAACATTACTCCTATTACTATATATGTGCTAATTAAAAATTACGAACACACCTACTTTTTAAAAAAAAATTTGTTAAGTCAAATTTTAACAAAAAATTTTATACCTTTGCAGTATATAAGTAAATTATGTCAACATTTAACTCCAGTAATGATATAGTGCAACAAAATACAAAAATAAAAGAAAATTTTAAAATGGGAGTGGCTCAGCCCTTTTTCATTTAATTTGTCTAGAATACGTTTAATGCCATAAGTCGAACAAAAATTTATCACGGCCATTAACACGATAACTTGAGCAAAAATCGATATATCTTTACTAAACTTAGTTCACGTACTTACCTGGACTCACTTTATCTTGGTATAAAAAATGGCCGAAATCCGACTATAACCACGCCCACTTTTTCGAATCGAAAATTACGAAAAATGAAAAAAATGCCATAATTCTATACAAAATATGAAAAAGTCACGAAAGATGGTGATTGGATTGGTTTATTGACGCAAAATATAACTTTAGAAAAAACTTTGTAAAATGGGTACCTACCACATAAGTAGAAGAAAATGAAAAAGTTCTGTAGGGCGAAATCAAAAGCCCTAGGAATCTTGGCAGGAATAGTGTTCGTGGTATTACATATATAAATAAATCAGCGGTACCCGACAGATGACGTTCTGGGTCACCCTGGTCCACATTTTGGTCGATATCTCGAAAACGCTTTCACATATACAACTAAGGACCAATCCCTTTTAAAACCCTCATTAGTACCTTTAATTTGATACCCATATCGTACAAACACATTACAGAGTCACCCCTGGTCCACCGGGGTTCCAGGGTTACCTTAGGTTCATTTTCCTTCATGGTGATTTTCCCTTATTTTGTCTCCAACGCTCTCAGCTGAGTATTTAATGTTCGGTTACACCCGAACTTACTTCTTTATTTTTGCTCTCTGTTTGCAGCTGTTTGGTAAATTTCGGCAGCAAAAACAAAATCCAGAAAAATTATATAAAAATGTTTAAGTAATTTCAACCCTTGACAGATACCATTCTGTTTTACAAGCGGTCGACTGTATGTTTCTCCCCCTCAAGTTCTCGCTTTTGCACCCCATCTAAGCTTAACTCTTACTCCATCTCCTCCTCTTCCTTTCCCATGTTTCTCTCTCTACGTCTACCTCTACCTTTACCCCTAAATCTTGCTTTACTTTTACCTCTTCCTCTTTTCTGCCTCTGCTTTTGCCTCATCTCTACCAGTTCTCCCACTCGCTCTTCTTTATCGTTTGCACACGCTTCTCTAAAGATATTTCTAAACAACTAAACTTAAAATACCTCCTGGAGGCCTTTAGTGGCTACCACACGTACAGAAGAATTTTATGTACTGTAAGATCGCCCACTGTTTAAGAATATATAATGCAATGGAGCAGCTATCATCAATATGTGGATATTATTTTAGTATGAAGAAAATGGATAGAATTGTTTGCGTTTTGCCGATCTCTGAAATTAACATTCACAATAAACTATAAACTGCACAAATTTGTATGGATACAATTCCATGACGTACTGAATTAATTAATTTGGGGAAACATGGTGAAACGCTAGACGTGCCGAATAAGTCTTACCGAATTTACATCATTTAGGCATGGTGAATCGCAAGACGTACCGAATTAGCATCATTTGGGCTTGTTGAATCGAGACGTACCGAACTACTTGTTAACTTTACTTACCACTTCCGTTTCTGCAGTCGAGTTTCACGCCACCATCAAGTGAATTCAACACAGTGCCATAATTCAACAAGTTAGAAAATTCACCAATTCTTGTGGTGGTTTATGGTGAAAGATGAGGTGGTGCTGCCGTTTTGATCCGACAGTTCCAAAATTAGTAACATTATTTATCTCAGGTGGGTTGATTGTTAAGCTGAAGCTTTGAATAAGGAAATAAAAAAAGAGTTATATACGTCCGAAGAGATTAAGGACAAGCTTCTCTTCTAATTGGTGTCAAATAATTTTTTGCTAAAAAAGCTTTTCGTGCCAGAAATAAACTCGCAAGGTAGCACCGAGAAAATATAAAATTGTTAGGTTAAAATGCGACTGCTCGGATTCAGCACGTTGAAGTATATCTTTAAACCAACTGTACACACCACTTTCTTTAATTTGTGTGCTAGTGTAATTCGTTAGCAAAACTCATTTCGCAGCCTTTTTAGCAAATAACAATATTTTTGCGTGGCAGCACTTAGCATGGTGTGTCAGCTTACGCAACCGCGGTGAGAAGCACACTCTGGCATTACAATGCGAAGAAAACTTGTGAAAAGCCTTTGGGTGTGGTGTGTCAACTCACTCTACCAGGTACCGAAAATATTTATGTTTTCAATATAACAGACACTGCCAAAAGTTATTTATCGACTTTTAGTATTCAAGTCTTTAAGAGCGTTGAGCGATTCCGTTCGATTCAAGGGGTTGATAAGCGCAATAAAAAGAAGGTTTAATGAGGTCATATTAATCGTTCCCGAGGTGGTCGGCCTAGTACTTTAATGGTGCTTGCTACCAGAACGTACCGCATCTATTTCTAGAAAAAGGCCATGAAAATATATAACGCACCGCAATACCTTCGGGGAGAGTCTATATCGTTAAGACACCACCAACAACAAGAAGCTGCATCGTTTTTGAAGAGAGAACTCGGTCGTCCGCTCCAAACGCGTAGAACGAAGCGCGAAGCTGCAAAGTGTCGTTTCAAAAAAAAACTGCTTCGCGGGGAACGTAGCTACCTGCCAAACCTACCTACCAAATGGTCGTATCTGTTGCCATACTTTTATGTATTCTCTTCATTAAGATGCTTCTCTATGTGATTGGGTGACATCGATTCTTCATGAAGATGTTTTTAGATAACCGCCCTCTCGTAACTCTTTCCTCAGTACAGAAATTCTGATACCGATATTCTGACATCCAAGGCTTCCTAGTATTTTTCATTGGAATCAGTTCTTACGTTCCGCAGTTCCCTAGCAACATGCACAATGTAATACGTTGTTACACATTAATATAGCGTCTTAACACTAATTCTAAAACCTATTATAAGAGCGTGCAATTGCTTGTGTATGCTGATGGTAATGATATCACTGACCTCAACAAACACGCCGTAGGGATTTCTTTCTTTATACTGGATTAAGAATCGAAAAAGTAGGGTTCGCAGTGAACGAGGACTGCTGACAGATATAAATAAAAAGCTGTGAAGGCCTTTGTCGTTCTGGGAGCCATCATATATAGTGGAATAATTTCAGTCTACAACAACAAGGGCTACTTCGAATTGAGCTGGCAAAAAAAAACATGTTCTCTCTCTTCAAACAAGTAACAAACTCCATAAGTCCATAACCATAGCTGTCTTGGCATATGGCTCTTAATCATGAACCGTATTCAGAGGATATGGGGGAGAGATATCCTTCGGATAAACTTCTTTCGAAGATTGATGGCCAGGGGTATATGAGGTAATCTGGCAGCCAAAGTTAACACTAGCATCTGACTCACCTTCATTAAATTCAAAAATAACAAAGGACGCTGACTGGTATACAGTTTACACAAATAATCTCTTTACAGTCATCCAAATCCTGTCATCCCAATGCTTTCCTGGCTTTTCGCTAGGTCGTTAAATTCGCAAGCTAAAACTGCACGATAGCGGCAAAAGTTCTTGACCCTTCCATTGATGAGCTAGGCTGAACAAAATCAACTTTCTATCATTCAAATACAGCTGGGAATAGGTTTCACCTATATTGCCATCTGCTATATCCCACCATCTTCTGATCCCTCGGTGTATATGAATCATATTTCGTTGCTGAAAGCTATCAATGAAGCCCATTCATTCGATAATTGTTTTGGGTGACTTTAATCTTCCGCAAGTATTGTACCGGTTTCTTCGAAATTGTCCAGCAACGACTTTTTAGCCGAAATAACTGAACTTTGTGTTATACAGATAAATACAGTTCCAAACATGTTCGGAAGGGTTCTTGATTTGATATTTGTTGGTGATACATAAAAATCTATTCTGAATTGAAAAAAATCCTCGAAGTTGCATTACCACAGAACACGACTTTATTTTTAGATTTGAATTCGTGAAGGCTAATTTTAATAAACTTAACCAAATTTTATCTAAAGTAGTTTGGTCCAAATGCGGTGCAGATATTGACAAAAACGTTTCTGACTTCAATACCATCATTCATGCTATTCCGAAAAGATACGTAGCTAAGCGTAATCGTGTCCAAATATATTTCACCAAAGAACTGAAATCTTTTAAAAATAAAAAACCGCGTTTCTTGCAGCTGTACTAGAAGACGAGTTCACACTCCAACTACTCTATTTTGCGCCATAAATATTTTTAATTAAATAAAAAGTGTTATAATACCTATCTCTATACGATGAAAAAGAAAATAACTTGCAATCCGAAAGCTTTCTATGATTTCGTATACTCTAAGCGTAGAGTTAAAGGGTTTTCTTCTGGTAAAAAATAAGGTGATGATTTCTCTAGCGGCGATCAAGATATTGCTAACTTCTTTGCACATTTTTTCAAATCTAACTCCTCCGCTGAATTCATTTCTTTGTCTAACTTAACTCACTTAAGGCAATTAATATTCCAGCAATATCTCCAGAGGAGGTTTTTCATATTAAACGTCTTTGAAGGAGTCTTACAAATACAGTCCTGACCTAATTCCTACATGTTTTCTTTAAAAATTGCGTTGAATACATTTAACATCCCCTAACTTATTTATTCAATATGTCTTTAAAACATGATGTTTTTCCTGCTGCTTGGAAGGAATCTTTTCTCATACTCCTTCACAAAAACGGCATTAGGTCATGTGCAGAAAATTTTCGAGGAATTGCAAAATTGTCTGTCATCCCAAAGGTATTTGAAGCTGATTGCAGATTCCCACACTGATTTCAGTAAAGCAATCGATAAAGTTTCCCATTCCTTGCTTATCCACAAGCTGGATCGACTTAGCTTCCAACCTGGTCTCACCCAGTGGATATCTTCGTATCTCTGCGGTCGAACGCAAAAAGTTATTTTTAAAAAATACTCTTTCAAATGTCATCGATGTGTCCTCTGGGGTCCCACAGAGCAGTCATCTTTGTCCAATTCTGTTCTTGCTACACTGAAAGAAATGGTGCTAGTAAAATCAACAAATTGGTTCTGTTGTTCTTCACTTAACGGAGATTCGGTGAAATTGATCGAATTATGGTTAATTCGACCGAGTTCTTTGTCAAGCGAACAAATTAGTTTAGTCATTTCAACAGAAGAGAAATTGTCGCTCTTAAGTTAACAAAATTCTGTAAAATTGACAGATTCCTAATCAATCTAACTGATTTTTTTGTTAACACAACTGATCTCACTGGTCATTTCAACAGTCAATACATGAGCAAATTTCAAAGAGAATTTTACGCTCACTGCGCTGTCTACTTTGTTCTTATGTATGATGTGTACTATATGTATGCACATATTTACGTATGTATATGGCCGCCGTGGTGCGATGGTAGCGTGCTCTGCCTACCACACCGAAGACCCTGGGTTCACACCCCGGGCAAAGCAACATACAAATTTTAGAAATAAGCTTTTTCAATTAGAAGAAAATTTTCCTAAGCGGGGTTGCCCTTCGGCACTGTTCGGCAAGTACTCCGAGTGTATTTCTGCCATGAAAAGATCTCAGTGAAAGCTCATCTGCCTTGCAAATGCTGCAACATAGGTACTTTCGTACAAAGCTGTCGCAACAACTTTTTTTGTTCATTTGACTACCAAAACGGTCAATTACGAATCAACGATTTGTGCGCAGTTGATTCAACATCTTGTTGCGATGGATAAAAATTGACAGAAATTTCGGTTGATTTTACCAGTCTTTTTCTTTCAGTGTTTTTATTATCTGTACTACAATAAAATATTCCGAAATTTCAATGTATGCTGATGATGTAAAACTTTTTAGATCCTATGAGTCTATTAAAGAATGCCCTTCAAGCGGATTTAAACTGCTTACTTGCTTGGTTCAACGCGAATTCAATGCCTCTGAACCTCAGTAAATATAAATGCATGTGCCTCTCTCGGAGATCTTTGCCAGCAGCCTCTTGCGTAATTAATAATTTTTGTCTTGTATCAGTAAATTATTTTGTTGACTTGGGAGTTACGATGGATGATAACCTTAGTTTCAACCTTCATATTATGACTACGGTAAATAAGGCTAGAAGTATTCTATCATTCGTGATGCGACGCTCTAAAGAGTTACCCTTATGTAACTAAAGCACTTTTTACCACATAAGTTAGACCGATACTCGAATACAGATAATGGAATCGGCGATATCAAGTTCATGCTGATAGACTAGAGTCAATAAAGAAGCAATTTTTACTTTTTTCTTTCAGGAATTTTTATTGTGACTCTGGGTATAATCTTTCACTTTATACTAGTCGGTTAAAGCATATCAATCTTCCACCTCTCCCAAGTCGTAGAGAAATGCTAGCCGTATTATTCACGGCTAAACTTCTGAATGGACTGATTTCTAGCCCCTTTCTTTTGAACGAAGTAAACTTCAATGTCCCGTTACGAGGGTCAAGACATTATAAACCGTTTCCTTTGAGGCAGTGCAGAACTAATTTCGAATTAAATGAACCTTTTCGGTGTTTGTGTCATGATTTTAACTCTCACTCGAATTTATTTGATATAACGAATTCACTTTTAACTATAAACTAAACTGTCCTATCCTATCATAACTCGTAACAAAATAAAAAAATCTTTATATATTTAAAAAGTGTTCACTTATTTAGCAATGTATTATATGTATAATTTCTAACTGTTATTTATAATACTCAGCTGATGATATTTATTCTGTAGCTGAGCAGTTTTAGATCTGAACGCTTAACAAACTTCTGCCTATCAACAACTCGGAAAAAATTAAATCCGTGCGTCATGTGGATGCGCCCCTCGTGTCGGTTGAGCGGGCTTTGCAGGATAATAATCCGTTAGGTTTATAAAATATAAAATAAAATACTTTCTAGTTTTCGCCGCCCGTATCATGGCACTATCACTGACCAAGTCCCCGGCTAATGAAATGTCACCAATATACAAATATGTGCCGCGATCTGCCATGCTATGTCGCCAGAACATCATCTACACAGTGAGTAGGGAATTCAATTCTGATCAAACAGTTTCGGATAAATGATCAGAAACCTGGGAGTACTAATAAACAACTGACTGATGAGGAAGCGTCTCCCAGAGGCATACAATACTGCATTTAAGAAATCGGCAGTTTGAACCAAATATGCATAAACAATCTCATCCACAAAGAGGCGCAAAGTCATGTGCCGATAAATTCCCCTCAGTGTCCAATACACGAAACTCGCAGTTGAGGTAAGTATACTTACAATGGAGACATGCGTCACTCTGGCACAACTTCGGAATGAATTTTGCAAAAGGTTAAACTCTTACTTACTTACTTACTTAATTGACGCTTAACCGTCTAAACGGTTATGGCCGTACAACAAGGCGCGCCAGTCGCTCCTTCGCTCCGCCAACCGGCGCCAATTGGTCACACCAAGGGAGTTTAAATCGTTTTCCACCTGGTCCTTCCAACGGAGTGGGGGCCTCCCTCTACCTCTGCTTCCATAGGCGGGTTCCGATAGAAACAGGTTAAACTCTTACTTATGCCAAATACACCACGCCATACACAATGTGGAACCAACGCCTTTAACGCTCATATATATCTGGCCCAGCACTATTGAAACTCCGAGTTCCTAAGGACACTCTTTAGAGGATATCAACGGAAATTTTCGAGTGATATAACTATTCGAATGGGGCAAACCACTGCAACAAGAAGAAAAAGATTTATGAACATTCCCGTCACATCAACATCGTGGTAGGTTACTTCCTCTTCAATATCGAGCATATTGGGTACGTGTCAAGCTTAGTGAATATTAGAGAGTTAAGGCATGGCTTTGTCAAGCTTAGTGAATATTAGAGAGTTAAGGCATGGCTTTGGCTTTGCTGTTGATCAGAGCTACTCATGGCCGAAGTATATAGCCCCTGGAAATTCACAACTCAAAGTCCTTTCTTTTATTCACAATATCATATTTGACTACACATGTACTTATATACCTACCCATGATAGTAAAAGCCATTAACAATTTCCATAATGGGCACTTTCCAAGACTTTTGTGGTGGCTTAAAACTTTAAGCTCTAAGCGGCGGATTTAGCAGTCTGGCGCAATAGGTAAAGCACATTACCAGTCTCGTAGCAAACATGCATAAGGGCATTATAAAGTGGCCAATTACGCAGGTGATTCGAACGGGTAACGAAGGAGATATTAACTAGTGATTACCATATGAGTATATGAATTCGCCAGGACATGAAAGCAAACGTTTGGCAGAGATATTCGTACATACATATGTATATATGTATATATTCACGAAGATACAAACCTACACTAAAAGCGCCTACATTTAATTGTGAAAGCTGAAGCAATTGTAGCGGAAGCGTTCGTCATTGGATATGGTTGACGCATTTAGCTGACTGAAATTGCCGCCAAAAGCCAACCGACAAATAGACGGTGACTTAAATGCCACCAATTGATGGTCAAACGGAAATAGCGCGCACTACAAACACAAAGTCAAAGTCAAAGGTCACAAAACTTATGAGCCAACATTACATACACACACTTGCACTTAGGTTTGTTTGAATTTTTGTGTTGTGGTTAGTCAGCCTAAGGACGGGTGAGCTTAGGATAACTGGCTAGCAAAAAAATAGTTAATACTCATCGCAGACTGTTTTTAAGTTTTAGTTTTCCTTTCTTGTCACAAATTAATTGTTGGTATTTTTCCATGTATTTACTGCTAAATATAATCACTACAACTATTATCTTCTTTTGCATGTAAGTATTTAGTAAGTAAATACTAAAAAGTTATTCTCAAAATGTCTGGCGCGTGCGTGACCGCTCTTACCTACTTTGATGTTGACTAAGTAATCGGTTTTTGTTTGTTCATCCATTTTATTTGATATTCGATATGCATATAATCACTTTATACACATGCCTCGATGCATATATATGGGTGTACGCATGTGTGTATGTGTGTGTATTTTGTTTTGTTGACATTCTGCCATTAAGACGTTTTATTTTGTTTATGAACCTTTTAATAAGCTTTTTCTGTTTTTTTTATTATTGTTAAATTTTTGCCGAACGCTTAGAAGATGTATCGAATGTTGAGTGCCAGACACTTAAGCGCCGACGATTGTGAGTGACAAGTGCTGAATGAATGTTGGTAAGCATGAACTCTTTAATGTTAATTTTACCGTAAATGCAATATAAACAAGAACTGAATTAACAGATGCTATATTTATATTAGAGTGTACCTTATTTGTATGGAAATAAATTTTGTTGGACTACTTCTCCTTGCAATTTGCGGCAGGTCATAAAAATATGGCAAGAAATTACTACAAAAAACGTATCCTCACGTACAGCCAGCTTCTTACACAATTAATAGCCAAACTCTGAAAGCGTCGAATTATTGCCACTCTTATTAAGGCCACAGTCAATAAAGCGAGAGTAGTTTTAGTATTTGTGGAAAGATGGTTAAAATAGTTTAGCGATCCTTACCTCACAAAAACCGTTTTTTACAGCTGATGTATATCTAACTATGACATATATAGAAAGCCAATGACCACCGACACAATAATACATAATACCTCAAATCACCCCCAACAGCATAAAAATGCAGCATTAAGGCACTTGGTGCATAGACTTTAAAGAACACCTCTTACACAAGAGGCATATAAGAGAGAACTTGAGGTCATATATAACATCGCTGCAAACAACGGATATAAAAAAGCACTAGTAGATAAAGATGGACAAATGGAGACCCAAAAAGAAATAATGAAAAGGAAAATAATAGGTGGACGACTATGACATATACTGGAAAAGCAACATATAAATTAGCAAACTTCTTTAGAAAATGCAACACTAACACAGCATTCAAAACATTGAACAATCTAGGGCGAAAACTAAAACCTAACACTAACTCAGAGGACCCATTTAGCAGCCACGGCGTATACAAGCTTACTTGCAGATGCCAACATAGTTACATAGGAGAAACAGGACGGCAAATAAGAACGAGGTTTAGAGAATATATTAGAGATTACAACAAAAAAATACGGAATCCAAACATTATACCCGAATCTAACTTCTCGAATCACATGGTCGAGAATGAATGTTCCCCAGCAAACAGCAATAAAGCAGTTAGGGTTCTTCACATACAAGCAAAAGGCCGACGTCTCAACGTACTCGAAAACATGGAAATCTATAAACAGAAAACATTCGACGTTAGAATAATAAACGAATAGAAAACCACAATTTCTTACACAAAATTTGAACCTTTAAAACTTGTTTACAAGAAACAAAGAAATCACACAGGTACAACAGACAAACACACAACAACAAAGAAACACAAAACAATTAACGCACGAAAACAACAAACCCACAAAAAAGGTCAAACGAATAAAATTACTGATTTTTACTTGCCCCAGTCAGCCACACAAATCGATCAGTAAAAGCTACCCTTGGTTCTGAATGAAAACACAGCACATACACATAACTAAATATACGCAAGCATCAATTTTGACAATACCTGCTCATGTACCTACGAACTATAAATACAGGACAAACGACAACAACAGATCAGAACGAAAATCGACACTGATGATGGCACAACGCCGAAAACGGGTTTGTCTCAAAACCAAATTTGACAAGGGATGACGGAAAATCGTTTCAATATACATCATTTATCCACCCTGTCGGAAAACAGCAAAACAAAATAAACCCTTTTACAGCATTGGTGAGGCCGATATTAGAATATGGATCAGTAATATGGAATCCGCGTTATCAATTCATGTGGATAGACTAGATCATTCAGAAACAGTTTTACTTTCACCTTGAGAAATCTGCAATAGGACTTTCGTATAATCTTCCTCTTATACAAATCGGTTAAACTTATAATCTTGCTACCCTTGCAAATCGTATAGAAATGCTAGGTGTAATATTTATGGCTAACTATTAATGGATCGATTTCAAGCCTATTTTTTTGAACGAGTAACTTGAATGTTCCATGCCGAGTTTCAAGGCATTAAAACCTATAATTCTTATACAATGCAGAACCAATTTCCAACTAAACGAACCTTTCTGTGTTTGTGTGAGATCATACTCTCACTCGAGAATATGGACGTTTCGGCGTTTCTATTTTCTCTTAATATTAAAAAAATCTTATGTATACTTTTAATCTATTGTATTTGTATATCTTATATTCTCACTGATGAGTTTCTCTGTAGTCTCAGTAGTTTTAGATCTCGATGCTGCTTACTGCGTCTCAACAGACTCGAAACAATAAAAATAAAAATTATAAATTACAAACATAAATAAAATTTGAATCAAAAATTTGAATAAAAACATGGTAAGAATTATTACAAAAACGTATCCTCACGTACAGCCAGATTCTTACACAATTAATAGCCAAACTCTGAAGCGTCGAATTGTTGCCACCCTTATTAAGGCCACAGTCATATAAAGCGAGAGGAGTTTTAGTATTTGTGGAAAGATGGTTAAAATAGTTAGCGATCCTTACCTCACAAAAACTCTTTTTACAGCTGATGTATATTTAACTATGACATATATAGAAGCCAACGGCCACCGACACAATAATGCATAATAACTCAAATCACCCCAACAGCATAAAAATGCAGCATTAAGGCAGTGGTGCATAGACTTTAAAGAACACCTCTTACACAAGAGGCATATAAGAGAGAACTTGAGGTCATATATAACATCGCTGCAAACAACGGATATAAAAAAGCACTAGTAGATAAAGATGGACAAATGGAGACCAAAAAGAAATAATAAAAGGAAAATAATAGGTAGACGACTATGACATATACTGGAAAGCAACATATAAAGTAGCAAAATTCTTTAGAAAATGCAACACTAACACAGCATTCAAAACATTGAACAATCTAGGCGAAAACTAAACCTAACACTAACTCAGAGGACCCATTTAGCAGCCACGGCGTATACAAGTTTACTTGCAGATGCCAACATAGTTACATAGGAGAAACAGGACGGCAAATAAGAACGAGGTTAGAGAACATATAGAGATTACAACAAAAAAATACGAATCCAAACATTATACCCGAGTCTAACTTATCGAATCACACGGTCGAGAATGAATGTTCCCCAGCAAACATCAATAAAGCAGTTAGGGTTCTTCACACACAAGCAAAAGGCCGACGTCTCACGTACTCGAAAAGATGGAAATCTACAAACAGAAAACATTCGACGGTAGAATAATAAACGAATAGAAAAACACAATTTCTTACACAACATTTGAACCTTTAAAACTTGTATACAAGAAACAAAGAAATCACACAGGTACAACAGACAAACACACAACAACAAAGAAGCACAAAACAATTAACGCACGAAAACAACAAACCCACAAAGAATGTCAAACGAATAAAATTACTGATTTTTACTTGCCCCAGTCAAATCGATCAGTAAAAGCTACCCTTGGTTCTGAATGAAAACACAGCACATACACATAACTAAATATACGCAAGCATCAATTATGACATACCTGCTCATGTACCTACGAACTATAAATACAGGACAAACGACAACAACAGATCAGAATGAAAATCGACACTGATGATGGCACAACGCCGAAACGGTTTGTCTCAAAACCAAATTTGACAAGGGATGACGGAAAATCGTTTCTAATATACATCATTTATCCACCCTGTCGGAAACCAGCAAAACAAAATAAACCCTTTTACAGCATGGTGAGGCCGATATTAGAATATGGATCAGTAATCTGGAATCCGCGTTATCAAATTCATGTGGATAGACTAGAATCAATTCAGAAACAGTTTTACTTTTCACCTTGAGAAATCTGCAATAGGACTTTTCGTATAATCTTCCTCTTACACTAATCGGTTAAAACTAATACATCTTCCTACCCTTGCAAATCGTATAGAAATGCTAGGTGTAATATTTATGGCTAAACTATTAAATATATCGATTCAAGCCTACTTCTTTTGAACAAAGTTAACTTGAATGTTCCATGCCGAGTTTCAAAGCATTATTACCTATAATTCTTAAACAATGCAGAACCAATTTCCAACTAAACGAAACTTTTCTGTGTTGTGTGAAGATTATAACTCTCATTCCAGAATAATTGACGTTTCGGACTTTCTATTTCTCTTATATTAAAAATATCATATGTATACTTTTAATCTATTGTATTTTGTATATCTTATATTTCTCAACTGATGAGTTTCTCTGTAGCTCAGTAGTTTAGATCTCGATGCTGCTTACTGCGTCTCAAAGACTCGGAAACAATAAAAATAAAAATATAAATTACAAACATAAATAAAATTTGAATCAAAAATTGTGTATTAATATTAACACGATAGCTTGGTTCCATCGGGCCACTTGAGGGCAGTGCGCTGCCACAACGTCCGAGTCAAACAAAATTTTTTACGTTTTTCTATTTTGTTATCACTAAACACCTTTTTAAATATTAATTAGCTTTGAGAAACCCAAAAATTGTTAGGTTAACTGTCCGGTAATAAAGACCTCATATAGACTGAAGGATCAAGACTATGTATATCAGTTCGTTTCTTAAGTCTTTTGTATGAGGTCTACACCGTATAAGGATGAAGTCACAAAATTCACCACTCAAAAGTTATGGTCAAAAAAGCCAGAGATGTAATCATTTCATGTTAAAATTTATAGGGCTTTCTATATCAGCTCAACCTTCTAATAGTTTCGTATGTTGTTGTTGTTGTTGTAGCGAAAAAGATAATCCGTGAAGGTTTTGGAATGAGGAACTTGGAGTCGCCCGAAACAGGATTCGCCACGGGTAAGTGAGGCTGACAATTGGTTTGGGGAAGCTATAAATTGCGCTAGCAACTCAATGAAAGGGTCGCGTTATACAACAATTGAATCATTTGGGTATTTAGTCGCCTCTTACGACAGGAAAACCTGCCGCGAGTATATTCTGAGCCTTAAAGCGCTGGAACAATAGTTTCGTATCACCGATTTCACTGAAATTTTGACAGGTTGTAATGGGATAATAGGACGTTGAGCAAAACCACTAACTTAGAAAAGATTGGGAAGAAACTTTCTCCCGAAGATTTACGGTCTTGTCCTTGTTGCCGGTGGCGAGTATGAAGAAAGTACAATGATGACCTGTATGAGTTTATGAATATATAGCAGCGAATAAAAACCCAAAGGTTGTAGACGCTCCAACCAAGGAAGTATTTTAATTGACACCGCCCATTGGAAGCAAGTGAAGTGAAGGAAGGGGGATAATTGATCTCTATCGGTGCTCCCAATTGGCGCTAGTTATAATGTAAAAGGGAGAGAAGTAATGGGTCTTGTTGCGAAACGGCAAATTCGGTTAGGCGTTTAATCTGCAATTAATGGTGATGATGTGGTCTGACAAATACAGATACTCATTCAAGCATGAGCTGCATGCAACTGCAGCAAATAGGTTTTGGGCATTGACTCCATTAGTCAGTGATCCACCAAAACACCAATCACCATCGATATATGAGCTTGGGTGAACCAAATAGTTTTTGTTGCAAGACCACCTGCTAGAATACCCGACGCTCAAGAGGTATTTTTCGCTCAGCTTTTATTTATATAATCCGAGGCCCAACTGTACGGTAGCAGACCACGGGGAGGGCGAGGGAAAACCCCCAAATCTATACAGCATACATACACATACGCTTAAGATATGCGAGTCAGAGTCGGCGGACGATCTTCATCTTCAAATATTTCAACACAATGACAGACTTGGTCAGGTACTCCCATAACATTCAATGCGAAGGTGACTGTTGTTCTACAATCACCAGGTCGCTGTTTTTCTGTTAGCATTATACTTCTCCCAGTCAAGGCAGTTCTGAAAGCAAAAATCTTAAATATCCCATTAAGGCAGTCAGTTAGATAAGATGATTCGAAATCCTATATCACAACCCACTTAGTCGCCGTGTTCTGCTAGTTCTGCATTGCAGGATCATTTGGTTATAAGCGTAGGAACAACTCGACAGCCACTGATTTCCAGCTTCAACAAAATCTTATTTACAGCAACCCATAGTATAGGAGAGAGAAAGTAAGCTGACCATGTTCCAAGCTCGGTATGTAGCTTATATGTTTTCATAGGGTTTGGACTGTGATTGTTGTATGCCAGATGCAGTTTTCTATTGAGCCTCTACTGTAGTTTAAACAAGTCGAGACTTACGGCAATCATCTCAGGTAATAGCTCCTACAGCTCCTATAGTAATGGTTCCTGTTAAGGTAAAACTTACATGAGGGGTCGATAGAAGTATCGAAGCACTCGTTTTGATCTCGATAGGAATAATGTGAAATCTGTGTTTGATATTCTTTATCCAAAATCGGAAGCGAGATAAAAAGAATAGCTCCTTCATAGGCGGTCCACACCGCTACACGATACATGCTAAAGCTTCGCATTACCACATACTATATTCAAAATACGTTTTTGGATGAAAGTTTACCATTAAATTTAGAAATTTCAAATTCTTAAATATTGTTACGGGGTGATAGAATAAATTAAAAAAAATTTAAACAACAACTTTTCGAAAAATTCTAAATTTCAGGGAATAAATTAAAAAAACAAAATCATAACAACTTTTCGAAAAGTTATCTAAATTTAGCGAAGTTGGTAACGCTAAATCTATTACTGAGTAGATATGGAAGTCCATATGATTCTGGTTCGCTGTATAGCTAAATGGTTAGCGCAGCATGCCTAAAGCGTACTGATGATGAAGGCTTAGCACTCTTCGAAATGGATCTATCTGCGCAGCTATGGCAGGTTGTCTGAAAATTTTCTACTTACTATTCCAAAACAAAATACAATTTTTCAAATTTAGACAAATTAAAAAATAACAATAATTATCATTAGAAAATTTATTGTTCTGGCCTTGAGCTCGAATCGACCTGAATCATTTATCAATAGGCGATAAAACAAAAACAATTGAAAGTTCCATATATAAACACAAAATAGTTTTTGAAAATGCGTGTTTTGTGAGGTTGCCCGCACCTTCACTTTTATCTCATGCAACGATTCTCTAAAGAGCCTGCAGAAATAATGTGAGACAGGCACTCAAAGCGATATTCGCACTTCAGGTTTGATGACTTCTTCGGAACTATATAGTTGGTGTGATGGTAGCGTGCTCCGCCTACCACACCGTTGCCCTGGGTTCAAACCCCAGGCAAAGCAACATCAATAATTTTAGAATAAGGTTTTTCAATTAGAAGAAAATTTCTAAACGGGGTCGCCCCTCGGCAGTGTTTGGCAGCGCTCCGGGTGTATTTCTGCCATGAAAAGCTCTCAGTGAAAACTCATCTGCCTTGCAGATGCCGTTCGGAGTCGGCATAAAACCATGTAGGTTCCGTCCGGCCAATTTGTAGGGAAAATCAAGAGGAGCACGACGCAAATTGGAAGAGAAGCTCGGCCTTAGATCCCTTCGGAGGTTATCGCGCCTTACATTTATTTTTATTTATATAGTTTTAATTGGAAGCAGAGCGGGACAGTTGAACTGCTTCACCTTTAATATATATGAATCCCGTGTCCTGTTGTTTTTCCGCGATGGAGTCCTAAACTACTTAATACTTACTATTTAATCAAATTTATACACCGAGTGCAGTTCGATCAAAGTTGAAGATGGAATAGCTGTGATTTTCCTTACCAGGGACCGATCTACTTGAACAAATTCTATTCGCGATTCGATTTGCCTGAAATTTGGTATATGTATAGGTAGCCTTTTTCCTAGATTAGTATTTTTCGGGAAGAGGACTAGCGGCCGATCTTTTTCGAACAAATTCTGTTCTTGCCCGATGTACCTCAAATGGGAATATTGGTAGCCCTGAAAAAGGGAGCAGGAACGGACTAGGACTGCGACTTGACTAGACTGGCCTGCCACTGCTAGTGGCATTGAGACTGATATAGTTAGAAGAAGAAACGAGAGATATGGATAGATGGAGCGAAACAGAGTGAGGGAAAAGACGGAGAGGGAGAAAGAGACGCAGAAAAGAGAAAGGCTGAGGAGAGTGAATAAAAAGTCAGGAAAGGGAGCGAGACCAAAGCAGAGACAATTTTAAGACAGAGATATTGCAGGAATGAAAATAGTGTGAAGCAACCTTCACAAAACTCTAGTAGGTCACATCACCACTCACCACAGCAGAATTTGTTAAACTACCACTGTCTGTATTTATTATTTAACAATTATTTGTACATTTTTTATTCAGCTAATCTGTTCAGAATTTTAATTTTTCTCTCTAGAACTCCAATCAGTGTATTTTGTGTGCTTAAGTTATGTTAAAAATTGTTTAAAGTTTGTGGTGTGGTGAAAGTGACCTACTAGAATTTTGTGAAGCTCCGCTGCTTTCCACTGAGGTTCGCGCCTGCAATATCTCTATTTAAAAATTGTCTCTGCCAAAGCTAGGGCAGAGCAACGTCTGCTGGGTCTGCTAGTATATTTATAATAATTAATCAAAGGCTGTGAATATTTCATAACCACCTACTGCTGAACCAATCAGTAGTGTCAGCACTGCGACTTGACAAAAAAAGTAAATAGTACTGTCTCTTAAAGCTATAGTGTGGAACTAGTGCGAATCGCCATAGTGAACATTTTTTAGATGAACACTTTTCGAATACAACTGGGTATAAAAAAAAATATGTAAGGAACGATAACCTCCGAAGAGATTTTAGGCCGAGCTTCTCTTCCAATTTGCGTCGTACTCTTTTTAATTTTTCGTACAAATTGGCGGGACGGGACCTAATTGTTTTATGCCGACTCCGAACGGCATCTGTAAGGCAGATGAGTTTTCACTGAGAGCTTTTCATGGCAGAAATACACTCGGAGTGATTGCCAAACACTGCCGAGGGGCGAGCCCGCTTAGAAAATTGTCTTCTAATTGAAAAAACTTGTTCTAAAATTTTGATGTTGCTTTTCCGGGCGTGAACCCAGGATCTTCAGTGTGGATGGCGGGGCACGCTACTATC
>JARSSU010006067.1:0-10687 GCA_029619165.1 Eurosta solidaginis
TAGACAGACCAAATACAAAGACTTTTCTCTCTACTCTCAGACTGCACGGCTGCCAACGTTGACTACCTCATCTCCTCCTCTTCACAATCGGCCGCCCTCCCCCCCCCCCCTCCCCATGCCTATCTACACTTCATACCCCCGCCCCCCCCAACCCCACCCCACCCCCCCCCCCCCCCCCCCCCCGCCCACCCCCCCCCCCCCCCCCCACCCCCCCCCCCCCCCCCCCCCCCCAACCCCCCCCCCACCCCAAAACCCAAACCCCCCCCTCCCCCCCCCCAACCCCAAACAAACACACCCCCCCCTCCCAAAACACATCCAGGGTTACCCTAGGTCATTTTGCTAAATGGTGATTTTCCCTTATTTTGTCTCCAAAGCCCTCAGCTGAGTATGTAATATTCGGTTACACCCGAACTTAGCCTTCCTTACTTGTTTTAACTATCAAACTACATTAGCAAAACACTGCACAGTGTAAGTAAGTACAGAAAAAACTTGATATGACGTCTTTGAAATTTGTAAGCGAGGGAAGGCCAAGAAGTCTTTGGAACATGGAGTAGGTCACTAAAGTAGACTAAAAGCGGGTAGTGCCAAATGATTAAAATCGTGTATGACTTTCCCTCTATTTTTAAACTGTCCAATGATTCAAGCGATTTTAATCCTGATACAAATATTACAAGGCAAAACCCATGAACCAAGTACAGATCTCGCATTAAAGACAACAACAAAAAGTAAAACTTCTGCTGTGATGTCACGCTTTTGAAATATGTTTCAAATAAGTGAAATGTAATAAGAGGGAAAGACAAAAAACAAAGAAAATTTTTTGAATTGGACTTTTATTGATATTTTTTGAAATTTCTATAGGAAAAAACTAAATTCAAATTATTAATTTATGAAAAAAACTAAATAAAAACCACACAAAACTTCATTTTTAAACATTATCCATGGATTTTATAAACCCTCCGAAAATTGTCAGTGGTTAGTGTTCTTCCTCCACATTTCTAAGGCGCAATAAAACCTTAAGTTACTTGCTGCCAGAGCTGAGAGGGAATGATGCGGAGATATCCGGATGTCTGATATCAAGAATAGAACGCCATAAATGTCGTGTATTTACGTTTGGTTGTTGTTGTTGTAGCAGTGCTATGGGGTAAAGCAATGGGTGCAATCACTCAGAAATTGCTAGATCCTCTAACAGAATTCCACGGAAACTTGGTGTTTCATCAATTTTGTACCAAGAAAGTTAAAGACGTTTGTTCCACATTGAAACTGAAAGTTGGTTGAATTCGTACATACAGGATATACATTATGTATATAGGGGCTGATTCTGGGTAGATAAAGAGTTTTACCTATACGTATTCAGCTGGAAGTTGTGCCAGAGTGATTCCCTGGCGATTTGGTTTTCAACTGAGCTTCGGATATTGTACTCTGAGAACGGGGTTCGCCTGGCATTTATCGGCTACAAACATTTCCGACGCGTTTTTGGTCCACGTCGCTGAAGAATTGGCCGATGATAATGCCAAATTTCATAAGGCGCAAAACACCAAAGACTTACAGCAAAGTGCATAGATGAAAGGGCAGGACCTGTTGCAAGTATCGTGTAATCATTGGCGTAGAAAACAATGGTAAGTACTACGGGTGGGCAAAGGCAGCTTCGATATGTAAAAATTACATAACAGTGGGGATGGAACACGCCCTGCGGCATCCCTTTATTATTTCTTCTTACGTTACGTTACGTTCCTGAACTGGACCGAATACTATGCATCACCACAAACGATTAAAAGTCCGCTGGCTTAGAATTTGACAATCGCAAGAATAACAATCGCAAGGAAAAAATCAACTTTTATGAAATTAAAATTTTTGTTTGTTAAGGAAAATCGTCAATGACAATTCAAAGAAAAATAATAATTGAAGAAACGTAAAAACTTCAAAAGCGTTACGTAACTTTTTTCCTAAATTAAATTACAAATACACGGTTGTGGCATTACGGGATCTTTAGTCATTGGTTCATAGGCAAAACCAGTAAGAGTCAAATGACGCTTAAAAAATTTTAAAATTCATATTTTGTTATTTATTTTGTTTTCATTACAAAAAACTATATACATAAACAAAACTTCATTTTATACTCAGCGTGCTTTGCACACAGAGTATATTAACTTTGATTGGATAACGGTTGGTTGTACAGGTATAAAGGAATCGAGATAGATATAGACTTCCATATATCAAAATCATCAGTATCAAAAAAAACTTTGATTGAGCCATGTCCGTCCGCCCGTTTGCACGATAACTTGAGTAAATATTGAGATATCTTCACCAACTTTGGTACACTAGCTTATCTGGACCCAGAATAGATTGGCATTGAAAATGAGCGATATCGGATGATAACCACGCCCACTTTTTATATATATAAAATTTTGGAAACACAAAAAACCTGATAATTTAGTAAATAATACACCTAGAATGTTGAAATTTGACATGTGGACTGATATTGAGACTCGTGATAAAAATTTGGAAACATTTTTCAAAATGGGCGTGGCACCGCCCACTTGTGATAAAATTATTTTTACAAATATTATTAATCATAAATCAAAAATCGTTAAACCTATCGTAACAAAATTCGGCAGAGAGTTTGCCTTTACTATAAGGAATGATTTGAAGAAAAATGAACGAAATCGGCCCACTTTTATACAAAAGATTTTTAAAAGGTTCGAGGACGAATACAATAAGCTATATCTTTGCAAAAAAAGAGCTTTATATCAATGGTATTTCATTTCCCAAGTGGATTTATAACAATAAATAGGAAAAACTTCAAATTAAAAAATGGGCGTGGCATCGCCCCTTTTATGACCAAGCAATTTTCTATATTTCGGGAGACATAACTCGAAGAAAAATTAACATATCGTAATCAAATTGTGTACACATATTTTCCTTATAGCAGAAAATATTTCTTGTAAAAATGGACGGGATCGGTTAAAGACCACGGCAATTAGATATAAAACAAGTTTAAAAGGGTCGTAGACTAGAATAATAAGCTATAACTTAGCAAAAAATTGTTTTGAATTAATGATATTTCACTTATCAAGTTTTATTGTAAGAGGAAATGGGGAGACAGTTTTCTTAAACGGGCGGAGCCACGTGTTATGTAGAAAAGTAATTTATCTGAAATGAAATGTACAATTGAAGCTCACGCTGAGTATACAATGTTCGGTTACACCCGAACTTAGACACCTTTACTTGTTATTTTATTATATTAAATACTTTTAACTTAAGCTCAAAATTTTTTATGAGAATTCGAATCGTTGGAGTGTAAATCTTTGGTGGGTAATGCAACATAACGGTGGGAAAGTCATCATAACTCTGGCACCCTCGTCCTGCAATATAGGAAACATTGCCTTCGTTGCTGAAGGACAACAACGGAGGGAGCTTCATTCCCCGGCGAGTTGAAAAGCTTATAGGAGGAACTTAGTTTTGTCCGGCCGCATCCGAAATTGTCTACAATGTACAAAGATGCATCAAAATCCTCCAATCGCTGCAACAGATAAACTTGCAGGGCTGCCAAATGTCCCACTTAGAACTGCCACGGAATATCTTTTAAGACGTTTGAGCACAGAGGCATCCCAAAAGACAATTGACTGATATATTTGCGCCTCCTAAGCAGATAAGAAGACATCTGCAGAAGCCCTATGCACCAACTTCGATCTCTATGTATGGCCCCAGCCTGGTCTATAGCACAAATCATTTACTCGTCTGTAATGTGGAACAAAAATTTGTAATAGCTACTTTTTTTTGCTAAAACAATATTGAAACTGCTCGATTTCTTGGACCTCCATTAGAGGATTTTGTTTAAAGTTTCTTGAGTGTTCTAGCCTATTAACCCAGACGAGGGTTTTTTATAACAAAATAAGAACCATACATGTACGGACGGGGAAAAGGACTACGTTGCCTAATTCTGTCGATGATAAACAGGAAAATGTATATATACGCTGCTCTCTGCATGTCATCAAAACCAAATCGTGATGTCCCACTTGACGCCTTAACGTGTTCGAAAAATTCAGCCTCCACAAATTAATATCCTCCAATTGGACTAGGTGAATCGTACAACTGCGAAGACCTGCATCATCTCTAATGATCGAAGTAAGCTGGATGCTGGTATGAGCAAATTATGACCATGCATGGTTAAGTCGCACAAATTTAAAAAACAAATAAAACAAACTATAAAACCTAACTAAAACAAGTAGGAAGGTAGTTCGGGTGTAACCGAATATAACATACTCAGTTGAGAGCTATGGTGACAACATAAGGGAAAATAACCATGTAGGAAAATGAACCGAGGGAAACCCTGGAATGTGTTTTTATGACATGTGTATCAAATGAAAGGCATTAAAGAGTATTTTATGAGGGAGTGGGCCATAGTTCTATAGGTGGACGCCATTTAGGGATATAGCCATAAAGGGGATCAGGGTTGACTCTAGAATGCGTTTGTACGATATGGGTATCAAATGAAAGGTGTTAATGAGTATTTTAAAAGGGAGTGGGTCCTTAGTTCCATAGGTGGACGCCGTTTCGAGATATCGCCACAAAGGTGGACCAGGGGTGACTCTAGAATTGTTTGTACAATATGGGCATCAAACGAAAGGTGTTAATGAGTATTTTAAAAGGAGTGGGCCTTAGTTCTATAGGTGGACGCCGTTTCGAAATATCGCCATAAAGGTGGACCAGGGGTGACTCTAGAATGTTTGTCGATTGGGTATCAAAGAAAGGTTATGAGTTTTACAGGGAGTTGTTTAAGTGGCGCCTTTTCGAGATACGCCATAAAGTGGACCAGGGGTGACTCTAGAATGCGTTTGTACGATATGGGTATCAAATGAAAGGTGTTAATGAGTATTTTAAAAGGGAGTAGTCCTTAGTTCCATAGGTGGACGCCGTTTCGAGATATCGCCATAAAGGTGGGCCAGGGGTGACTCTAGAATTCGTTTGTGCAATATGGGTATCAAACGAAAGGAGTTAATGAGTATTTTAAAAGGGAGTGGGCCTTAGTTCTATAGGTGGACGCCTTTCGAGGTATCGCAATAAAGGTGGACCAGGGGTGACTCTAGACTTTGTTTGTACGATATGGGTATCAAATGAAAGGTGTTAATGAGTATTTTAAAAGGGCGTGGGGCCTTAGTTCTATAGGTGGACGCCTTTTCGAGATATCGCCATAAAGGTGGACCAGGGGTGACTCTAGAATGAGTTTGTACGATATGGGTATAAAATTAAAGGTATTAATGAGAGTTTTAAAAGGGAGTGGTGGTAGTTGTATATGTGAAGGCGTTTTCCAGATATCGACCAAAATGTGGACCAGGGTGACCCAGAACATCATCTGTTGGATACCGCTAATTTATTTATATATGTAATATCTGCCAAGATTTTAAGGGTTTTTTATTTCGCCCTGCAGAACTTTTCATTTTCTTCTACTTAATATGGTAGGTGTACAACCATTTTATAAAGTTTTTTCTAAAGTTATATTTCGCGTCAATAAAACAATCCAATTACCTTACCATGTTTCATCCCTTTTTCGTATTTGGTATAGAATTATGGCATTTTTTTCATTTTTCGTAATTTTCGATATCGAAAAAGTGGGCGTGGTCATAGTCGGATTTCGTTCATTTTTCATACCAAGATAAAGTGAGTTCAAGTAAGCACGTGAACTAAGTTCATTAAAGATATGTCGATTTTTGCTCAAGTTATCGTGTTAACGGCCATGCGGAAGGACAGACGGACGACTGTGTATAAAAAACTGGGCGTGGCATCAACCGATTTCGCCCATTTTCACAGAAAACAGTTAGCGTCATAAAAATCTATGCCCCCTACCAAATTTCAAAAGGATTGGTTAATTTTTGTTCGACTTATGGCGTTAAAAGTATCCTAGACAAATTAAATGAAAAAGGGCGGAGCCATCCCATTTTGAAATTTTCTTTTATTTTTGTATTTTGTTGCACCATATCATTACTGGAGTTGAATGTTGACATAATTTACTTATATACTGTAAAGATATTAAATTTTTTGTTAAAATTTTACTTTAAAAAAAATTTTTTTTAAAAGTGGGCGTGGTCCTTCTCCGATTTTGCTAATTTTTATTACGCGTACATATAGTAATAGGAGTAACGTTCCTGCCAAATTTCATCATGATATCTTCAACGACTGCCAAATTACAGCTTGCAAAAATTTTAAATTACCTTCTTTTAAAAGTGGGCGGTGCCACGCCCATTGTCCAAAATTTTACTAATTTTCTATTCTGCGTCATAAGTTCAACTCATCTACCAAGTTTCGTCGCTTTATCTGTCTTTTGTAATGAATTATCGCACTTTTTCGGTTTTTCGAAATTTTCGATACGAAAAGTGGGCGTGGTTATAGTCCGATATCGTTCATTTTAAATAGCGATCTGAGATGAGTGCTCAGGAACCTACATACCAAATTTCATCAAGATACCTCAAAATTTACTCAAGTTATCGTGTTAACGGACGCGGACGGACGGACGGACGGACATGGCTCAATCAAATTTTTTTCGATCCTGATTATTTTGATATATGGAAGTCTATATCTATCTCGATTCCTTTATATATGTACAACCAACCGTTATCCAATCAAACTTAATATACTCTGTGAGCTCTGCTCAATTTTGTAAAATGGGTGTGACACCTTCCATATTAAGTAGAAGAAAATGAAAAAAGTTCTGCAGGGGCGAAATCAAAAGCCCTTGGAATCATGGCAGGAATACTGTTCGTAAATAAATTAGCGGTATCCGACAGATGACGTTCTGGGTCACCCCTGGTCCACCTTTATGGTGATATCTCGAAAAGGCGTCACACTATAGAAACTTAAGGCCCACTCCCTTTTAAAATACTCTTTAATGCCTACCATTTGATACACATTCCAGGGTTACCCTAGGTTCATTTTCCTACGTGGTTATTTCCCCCTTATTTGTCTTCAAAGCTTTCAGCTGAGTATGTAATGTTCGGTTACACCCGAACTTAGCCTTTCTTACTTGTTTTATAACGATTTTAAGAGCAAGCTCTCTTTGTTTCACTTTCTTCATTACCATCAATCACAAAAATATTTTTCTGTGAAGTTTTAAGTGAAAATATTGTAGATATATATACATAAGTTCTTAAGTATACTAACCTTTAGGGATTACTTCGAAAAATATTATACATATAAAACGTGTCTTATCAAAATTCATAATGAATGACTATCGAGCAGAATCTGGGACAGGGAAAAAAGTGCTTACTTACGCACACTTGCACTTAAATATGTCGACATTTGTGTTGTGCGTACAGTTCCGGCAGTAGTCATGAACTTCTTGCAAGTTCGCATAGCTCGTAAATTGCATTTCAGTCAGCAGCGCAGGGCCACCGAACATTCATTTCTTGCGTTGATGAAAGTTCTTGAATCTTCAGCTGCCATACACAAACATATATATAGTCGCATTACAAACACACATATACACAATAATAGCATACTTAAGCTTAGTTAAAACGTGTACAGCAAGCTGTTGTAGGTACTTATTTCGACATAGCAGCACAACCACAATTCATGAAATGCAATCTGTAGGCAGTTTGGTAAGCAGACGATTTGAGAAATTCTTTTGCGGCAAACCTGTCCTTACAAGTTTTGAACTTACGTAATATACCTTGTGGCGCTTTGGCTTGGTCGCATTGCTAGAATCTTACACATATACATGTGTCTGTATATATGCATATACGTGCACATGACTACCTCTAGTAAGAACTGACATTAATGCGACACTTCCCGTAATTAGTGCGCTGCCAGTGGTACGTGAAGCATCAACATCACGTCAAGTTCTCTATATCGGTAAGGATGAATCATGCTTAGCACCTAACCGCGGGTTGAGCGAGAGTTGGGTTCTTGATCTCAGAGTTGGCCAGTTTAGCCTGTACGATGATACGTTTTCCAATGGATTGTACCGCATTCGGTATGGATGAATACCCCAAGTTACTTGGCTGTCTCCTTATAAAATAAAATGAAAGCAAATTGACTAATAATTGAAATTGAATTGAATTAAGATTACATAGCAATCAACAGCAAGCTTAGCACAGTATCGTGAAAGTGCTCTACGTGGCACAAGAAAAATTTGTCGTTGAGAACAAGCTTAACGAAATAGAGAGCGGACGATGTAACCGGGTGGTGCAAGCACAGTTTTAGAACAAAATATACGTCTAGTTTAAAAAGAAGAAGCATGCCGCAAAACGGTGTGAGTTAAGGTGCTTCAAATGCTGACTGATGGGAATAGTGTCTGAAAAGTAAACAAAACAAGTAAGGAAGTCTAAGTTCGGGTGAAACGAACATTACATACCCAGCTGTACACTTGAAATGCTGTTGTTGTTTGTTTGTGTGCTTAATAGTATTACAAGGCTGCGCAATATACATATACATATGGTTCTATTCTGAACTAATTTTCGTTTAAAGAAGCAAAAAGATACAGAGGCTAACAACACCAATGACCTTGAGCGGGTACTAATGTAGTTTTCCTTCAGATCATAGGGATTCCCTTACTGTTTATTTTAAAATAAAGATACAACAGACAATAACATAAACGCACAAGTGCCATGTACTAAAAGCGCTATTACAAAAAAAAGGGCAGTGTTATTAACGAAAACTTTCACAGCTTTTACTAGAAATAGCTTATTACCTGCATACTACGCACTGTTGCAAAATCTATATATAAAAGAAGCAGATTTATCCGATTAGTCCAGTTTTCACTGCAAATATTTCCTGTTAAAAGGCATACGCGGTGCACCAAATTTTCATCGAGTTATGGCTCCGAAACATAGAAAACTGCCTAGCTCTAAAAGGGACGGTACCACTGCCATTTTTTAAGATTTGAAGTTTTTCCCTTTATGTTATAAATCCGCTTGGGAAATGGAAATGCATTGATATAAAGCTCTTTTGAAAAGACATAGCTATTTTATTCGTCCACGACGCTTTTAAAAATCTTTTATATATAAAAGTCGGGCGTGCGCTAACCGATTTCCTTAATTTTCTTCAAGAATTTCCTAAGTAAAGACAATCTCTCTGCCGAATTGTGTTACCAAATAATAATATTTGTAAAATGATTTTATTCAGAAAGACAAAGTGGGCGTGTGCACCGCCCATTTTAAAAATTCTATCAACTGTTTATCAGGAGTCTTCAATATCAGTCCACACGTCAAATTTTCAACATTCTCGGTGTATTATTACTAAATCATCAGGTTTTTTGTGTTTTCCAAAATGTATATATATATAAAAGTGGGCGTGGTTATCATCCGATTTCGCTCATTTTCAATACCAATCTTATTCTGGGTCAGAGAGCCTCGTGTATCGATTGTTTAAACTTGAGGATTTGATATATGGAAGTGTATATGCTAGCTCGATTCCTTTATAGACTATACACACAACGTTATCCAATCAAGTTATGAATACATACCCTGTGTACAGTACTGTCTGGGTATAAAAATATATCACATACTATATGTATGTATGCATGCATCTGTCGAATAATGTTATAAGAAATATCTGTAGAATCAATAATAAATACTACACTAAAAAATGTCATCGCGGTAGGTACAGCTGATGTCTTAAATAGATTGCTATGCACATACACATTGTATTATTTAAGTTCACTTTCACTATGACATAAGTCAGCTACATTGATGGATATACATTAGGGTGTGTCACATTTATTGTTGCAAAGGCACATCAGTTCTGTATCAAGATGTGTCATACTGAGTAATATGTGTCCATGGGACCATAGGTCTGAAATGAGTTTCGAGCCTCCTAATTTTGTTTAGTAAATCTTTAGATCCCAATCCGATAGCGGCTCTCACAACTAAAATACTTCAAAATAAATGTTCAAATCGGATTCGGGTTGGGAGATTAAAATTTTCTAACAAAAATAGGGAGGGTCGAAATTCATTTCAGCACCTATGTGTCCCATGGACATATATACTCAGTATGACCCATAGATTCAGAAACTGGATGTGCACCCGGAGGTTTTTCCCCATACAATTTGACCCGCCCTAATATACATATATATATTAGAGTACCCCGCAGACTTTGTTCTGACCGACAATTGCCTTTGCCTAAAAATTTAAAAAAATTAGCCTCGCTTCCCATCTTAATTATCTATCCCATTTTCTTCAAATCTATCTTGTCAATCCCTTATTGGGATTGGAATACTTTCCTAGCAGGAACATCGTTTTTAATTCACTTAATATGGCCTAGCCAGGGGAGCCGCTGCGTTTTAAATCGCTTGACTATGTTGATGTCTGCGTAAAGGTGGTACAGCTCATCATTACGTCTTCCTCGGTACTCGCCGTCACGAACGTATAGAGGTCCGTAAGTCTTTCAAAGAACCTTTCTCTCGACCACTGCCAGAGCCGCTTGATTTGATGCTCATGGTCCATGCTTCTGATCTACATAGGGTACGATAAGTGACTTGTACAGTATGATTTCGTTTGCCGAGAGAGAACTTTACTTCTCAATTGCCTACCTAGTCCAAAGTAGCATTTATTGAGTGATTCTTTGTTGAATTTCAGAGCTGATGTTGTTGTTTGTGTTAATACTGGTTACCAAATTTTTATTCGATTTTATTACTCTACCAGTAAACAAAGGCATTGGTCATATTGTTGTTTCTGCCAAAAAAATAAAAATTGAA
>JARSSU010006068.1:0-53806 GCA_029619165.1 Eurosta solidaginis
ATATTATGACCAAAGTTAACTCATGCGTCTTGTGACTAGAGACATTTTGGGGACTAAGTTTCATTACCAGCACCAGATATTATTTGAAACCTCCTCAAGCTCTTCAGATGTTCTTCGAAATCTTTCCCAATACGGATGATGTTGTCTAGCTTGTTTTCCAATTTAGTCATTTCAGTACTGATCAATGAGTCTATCAATAGTAGCTGTTGCTTACATAGTAAGGGCATTACTGTAAAATGCCAGAGACGTATTACGAACTGAAGGGCTGTTTTTCCTTGTCTTCCTGCTTTAGCTCACTTAAGTGGCCACTTTTTAGTTCAAACCATTTTTGTAACAGATAGCGAGTCCAGAGTGTCGTCAATTCTCGGCAATGGGTAGCTAGTCCTTTTTCTGTGACGTCGTGTACTCCAGTAAGTCCACGCAAAACCTCATTTTCCAATCTTTCTTCACAGTACCACCGTGAGCTCCATGGGCTAGCTGATTGTTCTATGTACGCCGCTGTCGCTCATTCTTTATGATTTGACTCACAACTCCCGCTTCGCCAGTGGAACACTGCGAGGAGCTTGACGGATCGGCCTCGCATCTCCAGTGTCAATGTGATGTTTCACACACATTTGTGCGGCCTGGTTTGGAACCATCCTGGTCAAAATGTTTGCGTACTTTAGGAGAGTTGTTTTGCCTTACTCTCATAGTCTTCCTTCTAGTCCTCCGTCAGTGCCGTGATGTCATTTGAAAATCTATATTGCTAGTGAAACGTGCTCCTGAGCTGTTCACAATTGATTACTACTTCAGCCTCTTGGCATCTACCCAATATAGTCCTCTGGTCAGTTTTAGTGGTGACTTGAATCTCATGAGTACTCTTACCGGGGTCGTCAATCTTGTTTTGTTATAGCGAGGGTTTTCTACAAGTATGTCGGTGTGGATTTGTTTGCTGCTTCGATAACCCACAATTTTGTTAAGTCCCACAACTCCATCAAACTTTACCCAGACTGCTTCTGATTTTGGTGGTATCTGCTGACTCTCTCCTCCAGCACTCCTTTACTGCTATAGTTTCTATCGTAGCCGAAATTAAGTCGGCACATCCATATTTCTATATCGCATCCCTTGCTGTGCATGTCGATCTGAGCGATTAAGAAGTCCACTCCAATTATGATTTCATCTACAATATCTGCCAGTATTAAAAGTGTAGTTACCGTCAAAGATCTTTTGAAAGCAAAGATTTTGCATCAGTGGATAGCAGCGGAGCTTCACAAAAATTTAGTAGGTCTTTTCCACCACACCAAACTTTAACATAATTTTTAACATAATTTAAGCACACAAACAACTCATTTGAGTTTTAGAGAAGTAGAAATTAAAATTCTAAACAGATTAGCTGGAAAAAGTGTACAAATACATTGTAAATAATAAATACAGACCGTGGTAGTTTAACAAAGTTCTGCTGCGGTAAGTGTGAATGTGACCTACTATAATTTTGTGAAGTTTGTTCGCACTATATTTGTCGCTGTACATTCTCTATCCTAAAAGTTGTCTCTGGTACCGTGCGTCCATTGCTGAATTTTCACTGTAATGCTCCTAGAACCTGGGTGCTTCTCCTGTGGCTGTAACCAATCTGCTCCATGAATTGTTTATATTTTGTTAATTAAATCCGATCGAATGATGGAATGAGATGCGCCCAGTACGACAGTAAATAACGTTCTTTCCATCCACATGTCCTTCGCAGTAAGATTGCTTGACTTCTTCAAATTTGCGAGATAGAGATTGTGGGCATTAAATTGCGGGATCCAGCTGTAGCGCTTGCGGCTGGCCTCGGTTTAGTTTAATGATTGAGTGGACTGGAACTTTGCTCATCTTTTTCAGCTCTGGGTTACGGACCCCACATGTTGGAACTATTGGTGTTGGGCTGCATAGCGTGTCAATGTGCCATGACTTCCCCACACTTAAAGCATTTGATTGCATCATTATTATTCTGTGCGTTCCGTTTTAAAGCTTCCAAAATTTGCCCTACCCACTCTGTTCTTTCCACTTCCAACGTATGAGTTTTGTATTGCTGGTTACTCATGGAGGCAGTGTCCTGAGTCAATCATGTGATACATTTCTGCAGGTGTTGGCTTTGGGTTTGCGTATGTAGCTTGCTTTTGTTTCGACGTCCCGTTGCATTTATAAAGCTCTGATTTACCCTTTCAGTGTTTTCAAGGGTGCGTCTGCATTTGCCAAATGAGCCAACCTTTCTAGCATCGAAGCACACTCTCTGCAATGTCTCATTCGCCTTTTGGTAACGGTTGCAACTCAATTGGGTTATCTGTTTCTATGCTCGTTTCCATAAACGTTTCTCTACAGCGGCCACAATGCTTGTCATGACTGTGTAGTTCGTAATCTGGAATAGTCTGTAAGATTTCGCTGCAGGTCCTTTCAATGCACGAACAGGCAGCAAGCTTTATCTTCGCTTGCCAGTTTTCACTGATGGAAGTCTTCTAAAATGAAGCTTAAATACCTGGAAAAGGGACAGAGCCGTCAAAAGGTTAGAGTTTTTACTTTCGTATGCTTGCTGAACAACTGGGCGATTTAGTTGACAACTCTGTTATACGCCATTTTAAAGCTTCTATCTCGGCCCGATTTTTTCTGTTAGGCACTGAAAGCCTCATGAAACTGGCTTAGTTTCTATTGCCATGTGAGCTTCCAGCTTGAGATATACGGATTTCATGTTTTCAAGTTGTGTAGAGATCTGGGATGATATCTGCGTGGAATTTGTGTCGACATTCGGATATACGTGCCTCTGTGATTCCTGTTGGGATGTATATTGTCTTCTGTGATTCCAGTTGAGTTCCATTCTTTATGCTAACGCGGTATCCTGTGATGCAGTTGCGATGACATGTTTGGTGGATTGTGCCGATATTGAGCTATATCAGTTCAGGTATGGTTTGCCATTGTCTGCGTTGGTTGATTTTCTCCTCAATTTGTTGTTCACCGCCATCAAGATGAGACAGATTCTCCACGTAATCCTTTTGCTTCCATTGCCTCTCGTAGTCGTGATGAAGTTCGAGTTTGTTTGCCGGTTGTATTCGATCGGAGGCTCTCGACTCCTCTCAGTTGCTGGATATCAACTCAATCATTTTGTCATGTGCCTTGTGGTTTTTTTTTTTTTTTTTTTTTTTTTTTTTTTTTTTTTTTGTTTTTGGGGGTGTTTTTTTTTTTTTTTTGGGGGGGTTTTGTTGGGTGTGTGTTGGTGTGCCCTGCAACTTGGAATTTATTCAACGATTCTCTTCTGACACCAATTGTTTGAATTCGTGAAATTCGGCTTATTTGAAATCTTCTGATAGCGTTCGAATCGCAAAAAATGTTGAACAATAACTTCGATATCAATAAGGCAAAATGTTCTTTATTAGATTACTTTAAAAGTACTTCACAATAACACTTATACGTCATAACCGATGGTGCTTAATCAAAATGATTGCGACTATCAGCTTTGTGCTGATTTTTATACCTACGTGGTTCATCGTTATTTTAGCAAGGTCTGGTAATTTCGTGAATTTCATTATTGGTTACCAGCATTACGTACATGTATATTTTTAGTTTGTCTCTAGTATGCCATATGGGTGTTGTGTGGTTTGGTGTGTTGTTGGTGTAGAAAGAATGCTGGACTGCAGTTAGCAAAATGGCATTTATAGTAATGATCACGCCTGATGGATGTTGAGAGGGAGCGCAGAGAAATGCGCATGCGAAGCAGTGGTGATTAAATGGACACTCAGAGCAAATAGCGGGAACACTGGACGCAGGGACAACAGTAGGCTCTAAAAAATGAGAAATATGGAAACGCCACCCATGAAGTAATGCGAAAGTGTGTCACGGGGTGGGCGACGGTTCCAGAACGGGGCTGTTTTTTAGTCTACGGACACACGGTTGCTGCGACGGCAGCAATTATGGGCATTAGGCATTTTTCAGCCTCCCCGCAAAAAAAAAAAAAAAAAAAAAAGTTTGTTTTGGTTTTTGTTGTTTGTGGTGTGTTGTGGGTTGTGTTTGGGTTTTTGTGCTTGTTAATGCTTTTGTTGTTGTGCATTTTTTAGTGATGTGAAAATTGACACAATATGCTCGGCGTGAGGTAGTGTACCCGGGCTATTTCACGAACTCTTATTACGAATTTTTAGGTCACAATATTTAAGTATTAACTGCATTGAAGATTATTCGGATTGATAATGGTATCAGTGAATATCGTACTTGATTACTCTTCTATATATAATCGCTTTCTCATACCTTCATTCAGCCGACATTCAACCTGTCAGTCTTTCGCGATTCTTCTTCTCTCTCTCTTCTCTTTCTGGATGTTCGTAAATATGTTGCGGTTTCATATTCAATCTTCTACTCTGCGATTGCAAAAGATAGTCGTTTTTTCTAAGCAGGGGAAGTGAAGATTTAATTGATTCAAATATTACTTATCTCAAAGTCACAATCCTAGTCCTGAGGATTCACTGCTTTCCTTTCCTTGTCTAAATTTGACAGCTATGCTCGATTGCATGTGCTGGAATCAGCAGATGCCAATGTTGGAGGATGACAAGAAGTTGTACTTTCTCCTCGTTTGTGTGAGTACTCACAAAGGTGTATATATCGTACTTATCAATGCAATCTATTATTTAACGGAGCTCCACAAACAGCAGGTAAGCAAGTTGCACCTCCTGTCGTAAGAATGTGTCTGAGGTAAAGATCGATTTAGGTAAGACTGTCACAAGCGATGTCGATTAATATGTGTTGTCTTTTTTCTGGAAAGCAATTTTGAAACTATTTGTCCCACTCTCGCTGGTGTTGTAGTATGACCAACCGGTTATCGCGATGATAAATAAACATATAAGTTTTGGCATGTTGGAAACTCCGCATAAACTTTTTGTTCCCCACAGATATATATTCAGTTCGCTTTTGTGTTGAATCCCTATCCAGGCTTAAACCAACACACTACTCAGAAAGAATAAACAGCTTTATTACTTGGGGTCTTGAAGTAAGAACAACCAAAAACACTTCGTAAAGCACAATACGAGGTTAGTTCTAGCATCTAAAAGTTACGAATTTATAAAATTCTCAAAATTTTATTATACATACGAAACATTTATTCATGAAAACGTCAGCATTGTTTTCTTTCATAATGACAGTAGGTCGATTAATGCTATGTTGAAATCACCAGTAATACAGCCGAGTCGATTTTCAATCATGCGAAGCGCGAGGAACAAGATTCTATATAATATGGCGCGAATTATTAGCAGTTTCGATACGTCACTATGCTGCTGGTAAATAAATTGCACAGCAATAGCAAGCAAAGCAGCTACATACACGTACACATAACAAATAAAAAAAGCTAAGAGCGGAAGGTAATATTTTAATTAAAACAATATATGTAAGGCGGCGATAGCCTCCGGAGAAATTTAGGTCGAGCTCTCTTCTAGTTTGTGTCGTAGTCCTTTCAATTTTTATTAAAATTGGCAGGGCAGGATTGAGTTTTTTGAGAAACTTTTAGTGGGCATAAATACACTCGGAGTGCTTGCCAACACTGCGAGCGGCGACCGCGCTTAGACAAATTTCTTTTAATTGAAAAAAATTGTGTTGAAAGTTTTTGATGTTGCTTTGCCCGGCGGTGAAACCATTACGATGCTACTGTTATCAGCAGCCTTCAAAAACGCGAGTACTCTATAAATAATGTAAGGATACTCCTTGGAGTATAGGACTGCTCCAAATCTAATCTGTATTATACAAAAAATGGCTCCAATTAACATGCGATGTCCTAGAGAGGAGTAGGTGATCCCACTCTCGCTTGTTGTGAGTATTCCATAGAGTACATACGTGAGAGTACATCCAAAGTACTTTTCACTGTAGTACTCCATGGAGCACCCCACAGAGGATCAAATGCCAAAGTACTCCAGAAAAAATACTCATGAGTACCTGCGGAATAGTACTCTCTAAACTGCTCCTGAAATATACTCCATGAGTATCTACAGAGATTACTTGCGAAAATGCTCTCTTCCTTGGAATTCTAGCAAAAGAGTACTCGTTAAAACCTACCCTCGATGGATTACCTAATGGAGTATCCTACAGGAGATGTTTAAGAAAGTATTCTGAAGCATTACTCCTTGGAGTAGTTATGGAAGAGGTACTTTTAAAACCATCGCTAGAGAAGAATCCACCCAAAATAAAACATAAAATTTATAGATCATATTAGTTTTTTATTCACACAAATGCTAAATAATACAAGAATATTCGTAGTATAAAATATAAAAGTTGTATTGCCACTCTCATTACATGTATGTGTATATTATTATAAGTAATTTGTATAAAATGCTTCAATTAAAAATTAACATCAGAAATTCAGTCATAAAGTTATTTAAAATTGTAAATAACAAATATTTATTATCGACATATGAATACTAAATTTAACTGATAAACTTTTATTTGCTTAGGTTTTTCCCTCATGACTTGTAATTATTAAAACTAAAAAACAATATCACGAACTCATTCAGAATGGCAAATTAAACAAATAAATATGTTATTGTTTGCTTTTTTCTATTGCATATGGACATATATTACATTTAAATGTTAGCTTTTTATTGTTCCTTTATTTTGCATACAAAATATGCGACTCTTTATATTTATGGCAAAATCCTAAATTTGGAATTATAAAACACAAATGCATTTACAAAGTTATTCAAAACATAATATTCATTGTTCAACATTTGAAAGTTCATTAAAATTCTATTTCTTAAAACTATGTTTTTATAAATATATTTATATAAAGATCCTATAGAGGTAGATATAATTCCATTTATTCTTCCTTTTTGCATACTTTTTTGGGGCATACTCATAAAAAGATATAATAAATAATAATTAATAAATTAATGTAAATTCATTTGCTTACAACTATTTTTAAACATTTATGCACAAAAAGTTTCTTTCGATAAAATTACATCTTTTTACTTTATTCATGTGTAAAACGACGTGTTTAAAAACAAAACAAAATGATTTTCGAAGTTAATAAAGAATAATTATCACAATTCATTTGGTAAATTCATATAATTCAATTACTTTCAATTATGCCTAAATTAATTAATTTTTTTTTATTTCATATATATTTTTGTTTTTTCTTTGTGTAAAACGACGAACTTTACAATACATAAATGCTTTTCCGAAGACTATAAGAGTAACTATCAAAATTCATTTCATAAATTATTATTATTCCTTTATTAAAACTATTTTTATACATATATGTCAAACAAGTTAATTTTCGCTTAAATTAATAAAATTTTCTTTATTTCATATATTTTGTTGGTGTTTAAAACGACGAAATTAAGATAAAAACATAAATGCATTTGGAAGTTAATAAAAAATAACTATCACAAGTCATTTGATAAATTATTATTATTCATTTACTTAAAACTATTTTTATACACATATATGCACAAAAGTTTTATCCTTAAATTCATTTCCTTTCTTCATTTTTTATTTTTTCTTTGGGTCAACGGCAAATTAAATAAGAAACATAAATTCATTTTCGAAGTTAACAAAAAATATGTATCGCAAGTCGTTTGATAATTAATATAACTTCATTACTTAAAATATTTTTCACTATACATATATTTAATTAAGTGCTTATTCGTTTAAATCTATATTCTTAACTTTTTTTTGTTGCTACAAGCATGTCTAAAGTGCCGTTTTTTACTGCTTGATTGCAAGCCTTATTGCTTTTCTGCATTAGGAGAATGATGGCGAACGCACCTGAAATAAATATAAAATTTTTAATATATCATTATAGATTGCAAATTCGGTTTATTTGTTCATATCTATTCCGACATCTGAGTGGAAGATTACATACAACTTGCAATCTCGCTAAACCTGGCCAGAAAACACCAAATAAGGCATGTAGGAAACGACCTATAAACATCGCAGTGATGGCCTATCACCGTATATGGACTGCACATGAATCCGCGGGCTCGATCCCTGTCAGGTGGAAGAAGTTTTCCTAATGTCATACAAAACATATTGAACATGTATGGGGGACCTACATAGCACACTGGCGACTACAATAGCATTAGCGCAATAACGTAGTGCCGCGCTTTGTTATCATTACTTTTGACATTGTTTCGTTTGCAAGAACATTGTGTACCTATCATCGTTATTAAAATATTTGCATATGCTTCGCAAGAATTTTGTAGTATCAAAAAATTTATGACAAAGCTGATACTTCATAGGTTTGTGTTTTGTCATTCAGTGTGATGTGCGCAGCGTTAGTTTGGCACATTTATTGCACAAAAGGGTGTCTCACCGAGAAATTACCATGGTTCCGCAGCCGTGTTGGATCGGCAGTGCCTATGTGTAGCTAATCAATCCGTAACTGAGTCGTCAATTGCAAACGGTTGTCTGTTTTTGCCATTTCGATCAAAATAGGTTACAAAGTTTCTGTTAAAAAATTTTTAAGTCTGTTTAGTACTTAAGCGAAGTGTCGATGTGTTGAGGGGTCCGACTGCTAATACGCTACCACTATATGAGAGGTGTCAAACGACGCGTCCCTTGACATCAGTATCTAATAAGTCCGAGCGGAAAATATAAAATTTTAACATCGTTCAAACGATATTAACGAAAACCGAAAAAAGAGACCTGCGGTACCTCCAAACCGGGGGTGGGATCCATAGTATTCTTTGCGCAGCATCCTTTCTGCGTTGGCGACCTTTGGCCGCGCTTATTAACAAATAACCCTGCTACGCATGCCAAGTCCGGGTGTGTGGTAACCATATTTCTTTTGTGGGTTCGAATACAACACAACCACATGACATCGCCAACGTCAAATGAAAATATCTACAGGAGCAGAGATAACAATTTTTCTTTCCGCCTTGTGTCTTGAGATACACGCATCTTTGACAACGTCTCTCGATATTTTTGGTAGCGTGATTAGCAGTCTAGACCCTCAACTAGCCTTTTACCAAAGCAATGAATGTCTATATGTTGCCAACAAATGATGTTTGCAACATTGTGCGCTTAACTAATTTGGTCGAGAAAGCACGTACATACTCCTTGCTTCTGAGTGTCCTCAAGCGTTATAAATCGTCTTATACTTTCATATTTCACTATTAGATGGTGAAATAGTTGTTCGATATGTGAGCCTATGCGCGATAATGCTTGTTACTGACCTAATATAATTTAGGGTAAACGGTCCGACACTGTCTTGCATTTTCTGTTTTTTTACGGTTTTTTTACTAGCTAGGATGGTAGCAATATATGAAGTATGTTATTTGCGGCGTAACATGATCACGCAAGTTGTTAAAGGGATCATAGGTGAGTATACAAACAACTACACCTGTTTTCAGTTGTAACATTCAGAAATTACACTTCAAAGTTCAATTGTACTTTTCAGAACTTACACTGGACATATGTGTGTTAGAAATTGTAACGCTCTCTCACGATTCAACCGGTATGTATTTTTTGCCTTGTGGTTTCTAATGCAATTTACACTAAAATAAAAAAATGTTTTCCATCATGTTTCTGGAAGTGCTGACAGAATCGGACATAAAAAGTAAGTCACGACTGGGCCCTACGTTTTATTATTTTTATTGAAATAGTTTTTATCTTGAAAAAGGGTTGGGATGATCAGTGATATATATACTTAAGATAGTGAAGTTGTAAACGAAAGTTGCGATTCTTAACTAGACAGCGTGTATATTTTACTATAGTTCTAAGGCCTTTTCTTTCCACCTAGCCACGCCCTCCGCATTAAATTAGCATGCACAGTGCTCTTAAAGAAATATTCTCTCTAGGTTTTTTGCTGTGTTTCCATCTAATACAGCGTGTACTGCAGACCACTAAAGTAAAAATATGTTACATATGTAATTAAAAGATGAAACTTTTCGGTGACATTTCAGAACTACAAGTTATCTTTTCTATTCCAGGTCAGAAATGAAAGGATGAACTCATGCTAAGTTTGGACAACTTTTTTGAACATTAACTCGAAGCTAAAAATATACGCTCGCCGCTCTTAAAAAAGCAAGTGAGCTCTTATAAGTTTAAGAAATACGTATTTTTCCTCGTTACGCTGCATTCGCCCGCACCGCCTCTTCCAGTTTTTCCAAATCTTCTTCTCGTTTTGAGTGGAATGCTGCTAATCTGTGCAGTGACGCCTTGCCGAGTATAATCCTTGTAGTTCTTAGAACTTCTGATCGTGCCACCATTTCCCCATTACCTTGTTCTGACTTTCTGTTGATTGCTGGAAAATACTGAAAAATATATTTAGTATAGCGATGATAGAGACACTAGGCTATGCATAATCAAAATTGACCTGGGGCCAAGGGATTCGCCATGTTTTCCTTCCAAAAGTTTTTGCATATCCATGACTTGCGCAATGTTGATTTTTGTGTTCGATCATTTCTACAATATATGCTAATTAGATTATTATTATCGGTTTTTATTAGGCTGGCAGACATCAGCATACCTTAAATCGGATACACCAATCACACGGAGCTCTCTTATAAACGATCTGGAAACGATGATTACAGTGCGATTTATATTCAATGTAAGAAAATGACAGATACTACTTACACTTTTGAAGCTTCTTTCCTACGCGAGCTTAAATATCTGCAATTTTGTGATTGGTTTTTCCATAAACTATATGTATGTCTGTCTTCGGATGTAGGTAGTATGTATTTGTATTTTATTTGGTAGATATATGTAAATATTATGTTATGGTATTATATTTTTGAATTAAGTGTCGTATATATGTTTAATAGTACCGTGTAAAATTGGAATTAAAACAATTTGGTTTTCAAATGGTAAAGACAAAGTTTGCAACTAATGTTATTAGTATTATATGCTTCCTCCATGTCTTCTACATTATCAGCAATACAAATGCCTAATGCCGATAACGAGTCTACTAGCCATTGGAAAAATGATTGAATATTTTTGAAGCGGCGACCTATTGCAAAAATTTCTTTATTTTCATCACACTTGAATCCAGTTATTTTGATGGGTATGTAGGGATTTAAGAGGCACACATTATTAGGAGATTTTATACTCAAGAAATAATTTTCAGATGTGAAGCTATAAATGATGCCATTTTTCTCGGTGATCCTTGAGGGTTTTGGATCGACTGTTAAACTTTTATGATTATTTCTATAAAATAATTGTTGTAAAATGTGAGACTTTTTGCGCACGTCTTTTTTAATAGCTTGCAACTGATTTTCAAAATCATATGCCGAGAAGTTATAAAGCATGCCGTGCTGCCTGACACAATCACATATGTGAAAAGTGCGTGTACATTGTATGTTACATTTTGTGATCCAAAAACTGATCCAAAATTTTGCACAAAAAGCTTTAATAAATCATCTGCTACTTCGATGTTATTCTCAAAATTTTTTGAACATGACAATAGCCTTATCGCACAGTGTAGGAGTAAAAAGGTATAGTAAAAATCAGCACCAACACAATCTAACACAAATCTAATCACAAACTACAACACCCGTGTATAACAAAAATTTAAGCAATTCTGTTGCTTTCAAGTTGCAAAGCTCTTCCAAACCACGGGAAGTCTTGTGAACTCCTTTGGCATACATTTCTTTAGTGTTATCAGTAACTTTGAGATATTTTCTCTATTTAGTTTCGAAACTTTTTCATTTAATTTATTTTTATTAAGTTTCGATAACATTTTTCTGGTTACCCCCAGCCTTGTAAGCCTTGGTAAGCCTTCGCCGGTGCGTCACATATTAGCGCTCGTATCTTAAATGGAATTTCTTTTCCATTGATTGTTAAGCCATTGTGTTGAAAATCCAGAATTTCTACAACAAATTGGCTTAAATAATCGTTGATATCACTTGGCTTCGTTTTTCCTACATATATTCCAGCCGGGAATACCTTTATGTTTTTATACTCAGTTGAGCAGAGCTCACAGAGTATATTAACTTTGATTGGATAACGGTTGGTTGTACAGGTATAAAGGAATCGAGATAGATATAGACTTCCATATATCAAAATCATCAGTATCGAAAAAAATTTGATTAAGCCATGTCCGTCCGTCCGCCCGTCCGTCCGTCTGTCCGTTAATACGATAACTTGAGTAAATTTTGAGATATCTTGACGAAATTTGGTATGCAGATTCCTGGGTGCTCATCTCAGATCACTATTTAAAATGAACGATATCGGACTATAACCACGCCCACTTTTTCGATATCGAAAATTTCGAAAAATCGAAAAATTGCGATATGTCATTACCAAAGAGGGATAAAGCGATGACACTTGGTAGGTGCGTTGAACTTATGACGCAGAATAGAAAATAAGTAAAATTTTGGACAACGGGCGTGGCACCGCCCACTTTTAAAAGAAGGTAATTTAGAAGTTTTGCAAGCTGTAATTTGGCAGTCGTTGAAGATATCATGATGAAATTTGGCAAGAACGTTACTCCTATTACTATATGTATGCTTAACAAAAATTTGCAAAATGGTAGAACGACCACGCCCACTTTTCAAAAAAATTTTTTTTTAAAGTGAAATTTTTACAAAAAATTTAATATCTTTACAGTATATAAGTAAATTATGTCAACATTCAACTCCAGTAATGATATGGTGCAACCAAATACAAAAATAAAAGAAAATTTCAAAATGGGCGTGGCTCCGCCCTTTTTCATTTGATTTGTCTAGGATACATTTAATGCCATAAGTCGAACAAAAATTGACCAATCCTTGTGAAATTTGGTAGCGGCTTAGATTCTAGGACGATAACTGTTTTCTGTGAATAAGGGCGAAATCGGTTAAAGCCACGCCCAGTTTTTATACACAGTCGACCCTCTGTCCTTCCGCTCGGCCATTAACACGATAACTTGAGCAAAAATCGATATATCTTTACTAAACTCAGTTCACATAATTACCTGAACTCACTTTCTATTGGCATAAAAAATGGCCGAAATCTCACTATGACCACGCCCACTTTTTCGATATCGAAAATTACGAAAAATGGAAAAAGTGCCATGATTCTATACCAAATACGAAAAAAGGGTTGAAACATGGTAATTGGATTGGTTTATTGAGGCAAAATATAACTTTAGAAAAAAACTTTGTAAAATAAGTGTGACACCTACCATATTAAGTAAAAGAAAATGAAAAAGTTCTGCAGGGCGAAATCAAAAGCCCTTGGAATCATGGCAGGAATACTGTTCGTGGTATTACATATATAAATAAATTAGCGGTACCCGACAGATGATGTTCTGGGTCACCCTGGTCCGCATTTTGGTCGATATCTCGAAAACGCCTTCACATATAAAACTACCACCACTCCCTTTTAAAATTCTTATTAATACCTTTAATTTGAGACCCATATTGTACAAACACATTATAGAGCCACCCCTGGTCCACTTTTATGGCGATATATCGAAAAGGCATCCACCTATAGAACTAAGGCCTACTCCCTTTTAAAATACTCATTATCACCTTTCGTTTGATACCCATAATGTACAAACGCATTCTAGAGTCAACCCAGGTCCACCTTTATAACGATATCCCGAAAAGGCATCCACCTATAAAATTAAGGCCCACTCCCTTTTAAAATACTCGTTAACACCTTTCATTTGATACCCATATCGAAAAAAATTCTAAAGTCACCCCTGGTCCACCTTTATGGCGATATCTCAAAAAGGCGTCCACCTATAGAACTAAGGACCACTCCCTTTTAAAATACTCATTAACACCTTTCATTTGATACCCATATAGTACAAACAAATTCTAGAGTCATCCCTGGTCCACCTTTATGGCGATATCTCGAAAAGGCATCCACCCATAGAACTAAGGCCCACCCACTTTTAAAATACTCATTAGCACCTTTCATTTGATACACATATCGTACAAATTAATTCTAGAATCACCCCTGGTCCACCTTTATGGCGATATCTCGAAAAGGCGTCCACCTATAGAACTAAGGCCCACTCCCTTTTAAAATACTCATTAACATCTTTCGTTTGATACCCATATTGTACAAACGCATTCTAGAGTCATCCCTGGTCCACCTTTATGGCGATATCTCGAAAAGGCGTCCACCCATAGAACTAAGGCGCACCCACTTTTAAAATACTCATTAACACTTTCCATTTGATACCCATATCGCACAAATTAATTCTCTAGTCACCCCTGGTCCACCTTTATGGCGATATCTCGAAAAGGCGTCCACCTATAGAACTAAGGCCCACTCCCTTTTAAAACACTCATTAACACCTTTCGTTTGATACCCTTATTGTACAAACGCATGGTCCACCTTTATAACGATATCCCGAAAATGCGTCCACCTATAGAACTAAGGTCCACTCTCTTTTAAAAAAGTTATTAACACCTTTCATTTGATACCCATATCGTACAAATTAATTCTAGAGTCACCCCTGGTCCACCTTTATCACAATATCTCGAAAAGGCGTCCACCCATAGAACTAAGGCCCACTCCCTTTTAAAATACTCATTAACACCTTTCATTTGATATCCATATCGTACAAACCAATTCTAGAATCAGCCCTCCACCTTTATGGCTATATCTCGAAAAGGTGTCCACCTATAAAACTATGGCCCACTCCCTCTTAAAATACTCTTTAATACCTTTCATTTGATACGCATGTCATACAAACACATTCCAGGGTTACCCGAGGTTCATTTTCCTACATGGTGATTTTCCCTTATTTTGTCTCCATAGCTCTCAACTGAGTATGTAATGTTCGGTTACACCCGAACTTAGCCTTCCTTACTTGTTAGTATTAACTATTTTACCTAGTATTGGCCAAAGTTGTAGGTTTGAACTTTCAGAAATTGGCAAGCCGTCTATATTTACATCACATATAATTTCATCGAAATTGCTTAAAATATGTGCTGCCTTCATCATATTTTGCTTGATTCCCAAATGTGAATATTGGCCAGACTCTACAGATACTATATCTAAAAGCGTCGGAGGAGCAAGAGGTACTCTATATCATTATTTCTTAAAACCCTTAACAAATCCCTCATGTCCTCAAAAGAAGTTCTAGTCCTTATATGCTACAGTCCTAAATCATTCATTAATTTTCGTCTTTTTGCATCCAAACTATAATCCGAAGATGGCGAAAAATTATCTTCTGGTGCTCTGCTATTAGAGGTGACCAATTCCATAACCTCTGATCCTGCGGCATAATTCGGAGTTTCCATTTGGAGCGTCGCATTTTCTCCATTTTTTAATCTACTCGCAAACTTTTCTCTCTCTATTTTCTGAATACGTCTTTTGTGACGTGCACTGTACTCCATATTTCCTTTATAATTATGTATTTATTTATATTAATTATGTGTTTATTTTATTTTTCAACAATAAAATTATCTTTTAAATTAAATTCACTAAGATATTTATTTTCCAATATGTAATTTCCGACACAATTCTTCCTTGAAATATTTCTCTATATTATAGTATGTATACATAAAACCAGTTGCGCGGTTGCGTTTTTCAATAGTAAAATTTTATTATCAGTTATTTGTATGCAATATTTTACTTTTGGAAACTCTGTTCGATCGTCATCGTGTCGTGATCACGGTCGTTAAAAAACGAGCAATGATCGGCTGATGGTGGTCCGCAAACGCATTCCAAAGGAGTATTATTAGAGTAATCCAACCTGAAGAAAATGGAACACGTAATCCAACAATTTTTGCAGGGAGCTTGGACCAAGGAAGATAGAGAAACAGTTACACATACATGTAATGTTAAGAGCGAAGATGACATTACTCGGGCATATACATGCAAATAGGTAAATAGCCAATATAAGCAAATTGTGGCTATTTGTGAAAATTCTAAAACCAAGGAAAATAGGCAATATAGGCAACTGACAACATAAGCCCAGCGCAAGTTCAGGAATTGTCAATCAGTTTGACATTTAACGTTCAAAGTGAAGTACCAGAGTAATTTAATTGTGAAGTACTTCTACCCGAGTAGTGTTGTAAATAAAGAGCATATTGCTATACTGAATATTTGACTTATTTATTCGACAGTTTAACTATTGGAAAGATAACAGAAGGTGTAGAGTTCTTAAAGATCGTAACAGAATGAAAAATTGTATATAAAAAAATGTTTCCGATTGTTGAGTTGTATCAAATAAGCCAAAAGTGAAAATAAACTAAATTTTAGCACACATTTTCCTTCATAATGTTCAAACTGAAATTTACAAACGAATAAATTTATTTTTTTTTATGTAGTAATGAAAGTAATGTCTTGCTCAAGTAAGATGCTCATACACATTTTGGCAACAGCGAGACTTTACAGTCACTGATTACAAGAAAACTATTTTAAGGACAAAATTAAATTTGTTTGTAAAATTCAAAAGATAACTTCAAAGCTACAAAGTAAAAGTTTAACTTTTCCTGCTTCTTATGATTATATTCTGTGTGCTAAGCACATTTCACAAACCATCTCTTTATGTAAGTTACCATTTGATCTTGCTATGTGACGACTTTCGATTTTATTTTTTTTGTGTTTTTTTTTGGAGTAAATATTTTTAGTTGAAATAAAGCTATTTTTTTGTTTTATCTTTACTATAACAAGTAAGGAAAGCTAAGTTCGGGTGTAACCGAACATTACATACTCAGCTGAGAGCTTTGGAGACAAAATAAGGGAAAATCACCATTTAGCAAAATGAACATAGGGTAACCCTGGAAAGTGTTTGTATGACATGTGTATCAAATGAAAGGTTTTAATGATTATTTAAAACGTAGTGGGCCTTAGTTCTATAGGTGGGCACCTTTTCGAGATATCGCCATAAAGGTGGACCAGGGGTTACCCGCGAATTTGTTTGTACAATATGGGTATCAAAAGAAAGGTGTTAATGAGAATTTTAAAATGGAGTAATCCTTAGTTCCATAGGTGGTCGCCTTTTCGAGATATCGCCATAAAGATGGACCAGGGGTGACTCTAGAATTAATTTGTACGATATGGGTATCAAATTAAAGGTATTAATGAGGGTTTTAATAGGGAGTGGTGGTAGTTGTATATGTGAAGGCGATTTCGAGATATCGACCAAAATCTGGACCAGGGTGACCCAGAACATCTTCTGTAGGTTACCGCTAATTTATTTATATATGTCATACCACGAACAGTATTCCTGCCAAAATTCCAAGGGCTTTTGATTTCGCCCTGCAGAACTTTTTCATTTTGTTCTACTTAATATGGTAGGTGTCACACCCATTTTACAAAGTTTTTTCTAAAGTTATATTTTGCGTCAAAAAACCAATCCAATTACCATGTTTCATCCCTTTTTTCATATTTGGTACAGAATTATGGCATTTTTTTCATTTTTCGTAATTTTCGATATGGGAAAAGTGGGTGTGGTCATAGTCGGATTTCGGCCATATTTTATATCAAGATAAAGTGATTTCAGATAAGTACGTGAACTAGAGTTAGTTAAGATATATCGCTTTTTGTTCAAGTTATCGTGTTAACGGCCGAGCGGAAGGACAGACGGTCGACTGTGTATAAAAACTGGGCGTGGCTTCAACCTATTTCGCCCATTTTCACAGAAAAGAGTTATCGTCATAGAATCTATGTCCCTACCAAATTTCACAAGGATTAGTGAAATTTTGTTTGGCTTATGGCATTAAAAGCATTCTAGACGAATTAAATGAAAAAGGGCCGAGTTACGCCCATTTTGAAATTTCCTTTTATCTTTGTATTTTCTTGCACCATAACATAACTGGAGCCGAATGTTGACATAATTTACTTTTATACTGTAAAGATGTAAAATTTTTTGTTAAAATTTGACTTAAAAAAATTTTTTTTTAAAAGTGGGACGTGTTCGTCATCCGATTTCGCTAATTTTTATTTAGCACACATACAGTAATAGGAGTAACGTGCCTACCAAATTTCATCATGATAACTTCAACGACTGCCAAATTACAGCTTGCAAAACTTTTAAATTACCTTCTTTTAAAAGTGGGCGGTGCCACGCCCGTTGTCCAAATTTTTTCTAATTTTCTATTTTGCGTCATAAGGTCAACGCACCTACCAAGTTTCATCGCTTTATCCGTCTTTGGTAATGAATTATCGCACTTTTTCCGTTTTACGAAATATTCGATATCGAAAAAGTGGGCGTGGTTGTAGTCCGATTTCATTCGTTTTAAATAGCGATCTGAGATGCGCGCCTAGGAACCTACATACCAAATTTCATCAAGATACCTCAAAATTTACTCAAGTTATCGTGTTTACAGACGGACGGACGGACATGGCTAAATGAATTTCTTTTTTCACCCAGATCATTTTGATATATAGAAGTCTATATCTATCTCGATTAGTTTATGCCGTTACGGATTACCGTTATGCGAACGAAGTTAATATACTCTGTGAGCTCTGCTCAGCTGAGTATAAAAATAGTCTCATTCGTATGCGCGCTGTGAACGAGTGTGTATGTGACAAGTTTTCACAGAGCTCTAGGGAGTTGACTGTATGCGCATTTTCTTTACATTTGAGCTTAAAAGTGCAGTTAGCGGCGTGGAAGATTGCAATAAGCGCATTTTGCATATGTGAACGAGTCAAGCGTTTTAACAGCAAAGTCTCCAAGCTTAATGTAGCGAAATGCAGTTAAAACGACTTAAGGACATGTGCAGTGAAATGCATTTAAATTTATGTTGCATGTTGCCGTAGGAAGTATGTAAAAAGGTTTGGGTGGATTTTGTTTGAAATCATAAAAAAAATCTTTGTTTCTCAAAAATTAATATTGACATAGAGTAATAAAGGAAGGCTTGAAAAGTCTGTTAATTTTGTGATTGTAATGATTAATGCTGATAGTCCCTTGCCGAGGTCGACAGGATTCGCCTCGTGTAGATGGCGGTTGAGAAACTTTGTAACAATAACCAATCAAACCAATAATCGCTTTTATTTATGTATAGTTTAAAATAAAAGTATATTTTTTATTGCGTACGTAAGGTAAGTACAAGTGAATGGGTAGTCTTTGGAACTGGTATGATATATGTAAAGAGGAATATAGAATGTAAGTGTAGGCCTAGTGCATGGTATTGAATCGCTGTATAAGGGAATACAGAATGTAAATGTAAGCGGAATCGAAACCGGACGACGTCTTATCAATATGTTAGCGGGTTCTTATCGACGAGTTATCGATTTATGGTATACATTTACCACGATAGCAAAGCTTATCGAAAAAGTATTGATCTACAGTCGAAAAGTTATCGACAGTTTATCATAAAAAGTATCAATTTGTATCAGAGTGTTACCCATTGGTAATTTGGGAACTGTTATCGAGTTTTTTAATCAAAAGTGTATCGAGTTATTATCCAAAAGTTATCGACTCGTTGACCAAAGTTACCAATATGTTACAGAAAAGTTTTCGATTTACTATCGAAAATTTATCATTAATTATGGAAGAGATATGTTTTCAACAGTTATCGATTTATTATCGAAAAGATATCGATTTGTTATCAGCGTAGTATTATTTGTTATCGAAAATTTGTCAGTGTGTTTTCGAATTCGACGATATCCATTTGGTGTAGATAATCAGCCGACAATAAATGAAAGACTCGTTGGTGTCAGTTTTTACCAACAATAAGCCGACGAAGCTCTTCTCAAAAAGTCCGGAATGATTTGTTTCTGACAAAGTTGTTTCGGCTGTGGTGTTACTTAAACTTCTAGGCGAGCTCTGGTTTATCTGAAAACACTAGTTTTCTAGACGCACTTGTATGGTTACACATCGAACATCGCGACCACTTGACGGCACACCCATTGATGAGCTACGCAATAAACGACTATCTCCCTAGCCGCTGCAGTTTTTTCGGTTTGCGAAACCTGAAATTGTCATCAACCTAATACTCGGCAACCTTATTTACAACGTGGACAAGATCAATGACATTATGCCACCGACTGTCTTAGATCCAAAAATACTGGGTGTGACTTTCGACCCAGATCTACATTTTGGCGAGCATGTATCAGCAAATGTACCTAACATCCAGAGCCGTAACAAAAACCTCAAATCCCTTACAATTGACCAGCCGCTTGCATACTATGTGTCCCTAATATGGCCGCCGATACAAGCTGGAATAAACTACAGGCCTGTCAAAGTGTAACTATTAGAACTGCTACGGGCTGTCTTTTTATGTTCCCAGAACACCACCTACACAGTGAAGCGAGAGTATTCCCCATAAGGGAGAGAAATAAAATGCTAAACAAACAGTTTCTGTTGTGTAACTAGAGACCTGGGCATCCCAAAAGACTTCTGATTGAAGTGGCCCCGCCTCCCAGGGACTTAAGAAGTCATCTTCGCAAGGTCCTCTATGATATCCGAAAAAGGCGTCAGACCTCTATTTCGGAAATAGCGCGGTGAATCCTGTTCTTAACGTCAAATACCCTTAACTAGCTATAGAAGAAAGCGACCTCCCCAGGGAGACGCGCGTCACTCTAGCTCAACTTCGATCTGGATACTGTAATAAGTTAAAATTTTATCTACCCCGGCGTCCGCCCTGCTCTCCTTATTAATTTTTAATTCCAATATATTTAAAATGTATCACTCCCAAACGTATTAAGGATGAAGAATCTAAATTATGTGCAAAAAAAAATTTTAAGTAAAAAACTAAAAGAGTTGAAATATCAAATAAGCACCAACCCTAGTTTCATTAGCAATCATCATAATTATTATTCCTGCATTTTAGCTAACTGGATCCTGCATCGAAAACTAAAAAAAATGCGCTCGTATTGTCCCGTGTCAAACGTGGAAGGCTCCATGTGTATAACTTATATCAATACTCTTTTCTTTTCACTAAAATAATATTATAACTGAATACTTCAAGCGACTTAAAAACCTACTTTCTTATTTTTTCTCATTTTAGGGCCTTTGTGTTGCGACGCTCTTTTGCTTTTTCAATGGAGAGGTTGTTGCCCAAGTGAAACGCAAATGGCGTATGGTTTGTTTCAGTAATAGAACGCGTGCAAATTCCTACACGGCTACTCAGGTCTCGGTAAGATTTTATTGGTTTTGTATGTATTTTCGAGTAATTTAATTGAACTAATAATCGTTAATTGTTTTTGTATTGTACTCATTTTATTTTAGCATGTCTCTTATGTTAGCTTAGTGTATCTACATATCGGCGACTGAGTGAAAAATCATCCTATTTCAGATAACAATTTAATCATGTTAAAGCGTTAAAGTATTTTTTAAATCGGCACCCGATTTAGCTCGATATTCTACTCACTCGACGATATGCTTAGTAAGTAAGCATTTAGTACAAAATCCATTTTAGTTTATCATACTGAACTCACTGCTGTAACAATTGCCTCTTTTAATATTCAATAAAGAAAACAATTTCTGTAAATAAACATGTCATATAATAATTTCGATAAAAAATTGCCTCTCACTTGTGTTTTGTTTTAATTAAGTCAACTATTGATCTGATGTCCTTAAAAGTGGCTTGCAATGTTTCCCAACTTTCTATATTTTCTTCGTATTCAATCGTTTTCACTCTATGCTGCTTCCCTAAAATTTCGGTTGCTTTTCCCTTCTGCTATTTGACTTTTTGCATTCTAATCATTCTCTCATACTTAGAGTAGAGCGGTGCTGAAATTATATGATCCGGCTGTCATGAGTAACAATTATACGTAGCAGTACCTGTAAGTGCCTTAAGCAAATTTTCTCTAAGTCCATGTCTATTATTTCCACTTAAAAAATACAGTTTCTTCTAGAATTTAATGAATTACCAACGACGCCTGGAGAGTATCTTCAATTCGGGGAAAACATAGAGTAATTAAGCCAGAACTAAGTAGCAATCAAAAATCATAATTGGGCAGCGCATAAATCATATCGGCTGCTGAATGGAACAGTAGCTTCTCTCGGATATGGTTTCAAAAACGCTTTATTCGAAAACGCTCTATTTCAGAAATAGCTTATCTCAAAATTTTTTTTCCAAAAATGCTATATTCGCGCAAAAATTTATACGAAAATTCCCAGATTGGGTGTTCTACAACGAATTCTGAGATACTTAGGACGTTTTAGAAGCAAATTTTTAAAGATCATGTTTTCTAGCCACTAAGAAACTCTCTGCAGTGTATCTCTACGCATACCACATCGCTTCTCTAAAACAAATTTTGACTCACAATCACTTTGAGCAGAACTAATGTTCGACACGACAGTATTTACATACACATTAGCATATATGGACTACCAATTGCATAACTTTATCTGCGTTTATGAAATTGTTGCGCATGAAATAAGTACTAAAATACACGGGTCGCTGCTATTCCCCTGTACACTATGTCCGAAAGGGTTTGTGTATCCACTATTTCAACATACACTACTACTATGTGTAATTGCCAATGTTCGTTTCTTAGTCGCAAGCGCAGATGTATATGCAAGTAAAAAAACAAGGCAACTAAATAATGTAAGTGGAGGGCTGATGTTGTGGGTGTGAGTGCTGGATAGATCTGTAAAAAATTTCCAGTAAGAGGCAGTTATTACGTAATACTTACGAGGTCGCTGCTGATGGGTATCCTAATCTGTCTCGTCACGGTCCTCTTATTGTTAAGTGGATTAGCATTCGATGCCACTAGTTTTTAAAATTATTTTATAAATAATAATTCATATCTTACTCGTTAATTCTTAAGCTTTGTAGTCTATAGTTTTGGCGGAACTGAGAATATAAGCGTTAGTAAATTGTGAGCGTGAGCGTAGTGTGTGGGAATGATACGCCGTATGGAAAACGCACAATATACGTGTGGTAGTCATTTCGAGATGACTTCAGGCACACTTCAAAACTGTTTTAAGGATCAATCGAAACTATTTTGGTGCAATTTTGAAGTGATTTTAGGTTCACATCTGGAATACTTTCGGCACTATTTCGTGATCAATATAAAACAATTTGAGGATAACTTCGGTATTATTTTGGGTAGGACTTCTGGGCAAATTCTTGAACATTTCGAGACCAATTTGAAATCATTTTGGACTGCTACTAGATCGTTTCGAAGTTATTTGAGGTATCATTTCGGGAAAACTTAGGAATCATTTTAAAACTGCTTCGGAAAAATTTAGGGATAGTTTTGGCATCTTTTCGGGTTCACTTGGCAACCATTTTCAGAAACTTTTCGAGACTATTTCGGGACCTATGACGGTACTCAAAATGTTTTGAAATAGTTTCAAAACGATTCAGGGCTTGTCCGTTTAATTCTTCTAATTTGGTTACGAAATAATCTCAAAATGATTCCGAAAGCAATCCAGAAATTATCCAGAAAATTACCCATAATCGCACCGAAATTATTTTGAAAATACTATCTTTTCCTAAAAAAATTTAATCGAAGTCCGTCTATCCGTTATACATGAACAGAGGTATGACTTACTGAATGTCATGATGTATACATCTTTAATTGAATGATTTGTGTTTTAGCTTCTTTTGAAAAAAAGTGGTGAGTCTTTGTTTTGTTTATGAAACGATCGTCCTGCTTCGAACGAAAAAAAATGACAGGTATCGTTTTTACTATTGTTTTTTTTTCTTCAATCGCATTTTTTCGGGTATGTTTATAAGTTTCGCTTTTATTCACTCTTGGAAAGTAATGAGAGCTTTTTTTATGTTGTTGTATTTGTGTTCTGTTTAGCTTGTTTTGTTCTCGTCCTTGTGAATTACAGTCTCTAGCATGCCAGTTAGATACACAACAGAAATTCATTCTTACCTACGTTTGAAGTAATTCATTTCATTATATATATTTAAATTAATCTACAAACCTCTCCACAAATACACAATTGAATCAAATGTGAAACCACTAATTAATCAATCAAAAATATGTACTATATATATGTACTTGTACTAAAATTCCAATTGAATTTCCTTTAACAAACATGCAAATTATTTCAAAACGCAGTTATTCTGATTATAGTTCGTACGATGCGGTCCGCCATTGCCCGGCGAAGAGAAAGTATGACTAAAGGATTTGTCGTTGTCGAAGAAAGCACGTCGCGCATCCAGCGCACATACTGGACGCGGTAGTGGCAACAGTAAAGCTGCCATGCGCATGCGCAGCAATAGTACAGCACCCAGTAATCATAATAAGACCCACACAGAGACAGCAGGTGTTGTTGGTGGTCTGTATAAACTACAATTTTTGCGACGTAAAACTGTCGATCAGCTACGTATTCGTCAACGGCTAATGGAAGAAAGTGCAACAACAGATGGTCGTTGTTTTGGTCAGAGTAGCGGATGTGGTGGCAATGAAACGGACGAGCTTATTTGTGGCATGAGTAACTGTAATAGCATTATAAAAAATACAAACACAACCAGAAAGAAGCGATAAAAGCAGAGCACTCTACGACCAACATACTAACACACGTGACAACAACGCCATTAGTTACAACAGCAACGAGAAACGAGTGCAACAATAGTAATAGCAACTAATAGAAAAAGCAGCAGCGGTAGCTTTAATTCTGATGGCAGCAATGTTGTTGACAACCAACATTTAGGTGGTGTTTTACTTGTTACAACACAGCTGTTCACACTAATGCAAATACTTGTACATACAATAACAATTTGCATTTGGATGGGAATAAAATGGCAAATGAGGCAGTATAAGTGGGACATGTGTGTATATAAGTGGGTCACTGCTGCTGAGCAGTTCTATATCAGCAGAATTTTATTTAAGTTAACAAGTAAAGTAAAAGAGCTAAGGAGCGCAATTTGCTTTTTTTAACTTTTCTATGTTTTTTAACCTAGCTTTTAGTTTAAGTATTATTTAATCAAAACGTGAGCACTTCGATAGCTGGCTGTTGGTTTTGATGATTGTTATAGTGTAAAATTAGCAAAGATGCATAGTTACAATTTGGCAACTACCTCCCTCACAACGGATTTAATGACTACCTCCGAACTGGTGCTAATTGAATGCACGTGGTGGCTTCACTTATAATATCAGCGTTTAAACAGTTAAAAACGCGCTCATAAGGTCTGCGAAGGGAGCAATTTGCCATTTCGAAGGACATCAGAATGAGCATGAAGAAGTTTAAAAAAAAATTGATCATAGAAATTTCTCGATGTTTATCACTAATTCGAGTAGTTGTGAATTGAATCGGATGAAATTAAAAATGTTGCATACGATTACTAAAAGAAATGTAGAAGTTGTTGGTTTTTTTTCGGTAGGATATGAATTTTTGAAGTTTTCGTCATTTTTAATAACATTGTTTTGCTGTTCGTTTTATTGTGTGAAAAGCCGGCAGAGAAGCAATTAAAAATTTAATTTCAAAGCATGCTGGGATTATTTTCTAACAAAATCAGTTTGGTTACTGCTGGGAACCCACCGAAGCCGAAGTGATATTGTTGAGAGCCGTACAGAGCCAAAATAACCATTGCTCCGCACCCATGATTTACACACAATCATTAGCTTCGTGCTCATATAAACGGTTCACTGTGTAAATGCTTCACTGAAACGAATTTGGTTATTGTTGGGAGCTATACGGAGTCATAGTGATGTTGTGGGAGCTGTACGGAGCCAAATGAACTATTTCGTGTGCAACGTTGATTTACACCCAGCTCAGTAATTCTTTAGTAGGTAGTTGGTAGTTTTTAATCGCTTATATTAGCTTCAGTTTTTGTGTTCGAAGCTTAGAAACCCTTTTATACCCAGTAATACAATAAAATGTTACGTATACGCACTGGTACCTGTCTTTATAGGTGGCAGCTATATTTGCGTGTAATTATTTAGGTCTCTAATAAAACAACTTCCTTCTTTATATTTATTTTGGTTTTATAAATCGATAAGCTCATAAAAACAGAGTACTATTAAAAAAACAACCGGTTACCGACTAACGAATTTATGAGCTTTTACATAATCGTTACTGTGGTGAATTTTGCTTAAAAACTTTTCCGACTTTTTAAGAGTATTAGTGAAATAAATTGAGGAAAGCATTTGTTACATTTACTCGGTCAACCGCGCACGTTGCCTCCTTCCCGAAAACCGCCACCAATTGAGATCACCTAAGGAAGCTTAAAACTCCCTTTTCCTCTTTCTCTCAGTTTTGTTTGTTCAAATTCAATACGTTTTGACATTGCCTGGGGTATTTCTGCTGAGATATGGTGATTTTCTTCTCAGCCGTCGATTTATGACCATACCAAATTTGTTTGTTTGCGGCAGGTTTCGAAGTGCCTTCGATCTGAGTCGTGCATTCTACCCACTGAGTTATTTCATGTATATACCAAAACATATCAAAACAGCGAGAAAGTCCAAAAATCGCAATTTGGAGAAAAATATGCTGTCTCCCGCATATGCGCCAATGTAAATTTTCATTTTTTACCCAGTCTTTTCTCGGCTCAATGTGGATCCTGTTACCGGAACGTATCAGATCTATATCCGGCAAAGGACCATCAACATCGATAATAATACCCAAAACCTTCGTGGAGCGTCCGGTTCGGATTAAATTAAATAGTACAAGTGCTTGTCTGCGTACAGTTTATACCGGTCGACATTAAAAACGACATTAGCATCATGCTAAGGACCGAACAACTTTTATTTGGAATAGTCCAAGCGCCATCCTATACTTCTAGGACACCCTTTACAGTCCATATATTAGGATTTGTTGAGAAATTTATCGAGCTTAGGGTTTCTTTGTCCAGAGAGAACTTTATTTTATAGTTTCGGGCGAAAGTAGCACTCGATCTTAAGAGTGGTTCTGCCTTGATTTCAAAGCTAATATATGTATGTGGCTCTCTCCATTAATGCATCGATTCAATCTCTGGTGACATTATATATATTATAAAATATTTCCGTCCTCTTGGCAAACACTATAAGCTTTCTAGGAGTTATGCCATTTGATGCTTCTATATCTGACAGCAGTGTCCCTCCTAATATTTGTACTCTCAGCCTGTCAAGCAAGCACAAAACGTCCCCGATCGTTTCCTCCTCCAACCCGCACTTCCTACATCTGCTAGCACTAATTTAAGGCAAGTGACGTCAGAATACCCGTCATGAACCTACAGTCCTCTCTTTTTAATGATGGAAGTCAATTTGTTAGTCTGAGGTGGTAAGACCTACACATGATTTTTCCCGTTTGGTCGATCATGTGCAACTCTCACCTGCTCTTAATCTAGCTAGTTCAATGGTAGGTAATAAATTATACAGAAAAGTAAGTCAGTAAAAAAATCGTGTAAAAAAGTAGGCAATAACAAAAAATAATACTAACACTTACTTCCTGGTCAAGCAGTCAAAAGCGCTGGTAAAATCCAGTACCAAGAAAAATGCTTGAGAGCTTGCTATGGTATTATCGACACAGCTTCGCCTGCTGCGAAACTAAGCTTTATTTTCATTGAGATACAAAACAATTGCAGTTCCCGCTAAATTTCTAATACACAATTATTCTTAAGTAGTAAGAAAGAATGATAATAGTTTGCTGGTAGATCGCCTATTATGATGAACTTTCTAAAACCGTCATATCTCAATTATATTTATGGCTTAATTCATTAAAGACTTTTTGTGGTTTCCGCCATGATAATGGACGGGTGTCCCAATGCATGTAAACAAACATTTGCCGCAATCACTTAACCACCCGCTTCATTAGCTTAAATACTCTCAAATAACATCCTTAACAGCAACAAAAAAGTTGGTGCTAATTATCTGTTTTTTAGAATAATTTGTAAGTTAAATTGCAGAAGGGCACTCGCTTAGCAAAAAGCCCACAGCTGGAAAGTATGATGTAATATAATAAATGATGCTTATGTAATGTATGTAGATAAATGAGCTTTTATGGTAACGGTGCAAATTAAAATAGAAATAAGTAAATGAAGGGATTAAAATAATTAATCAAGTGTAGAAGTAAAAAAAAAGGAAAAAGGGAGAAAGGTGTGAGAAATTTTTGAAAACGTCCTTTATGTCAAAACTCCAGCCTGAACGGGCAAGATAACAAGAAAAGGTTAAGAATAAAAATTAAAAAAAAAGGTTTTGAAAGAAAACTATTTATGAAAAGCAAACATAAAAACATAAAAAAGTTTTAGTTAGTTAACTAATTTAAATATTCACGTGATACTGTACTTATATAAAATATTATGTATATGTTAATTTTTTAATTAGAAATAACAAAAATGGTACATAATTTTAGATGCTTCCGTATTTATAAGAAGACAAATACATATGTACATAAATACATAAGTATATAAACATATTTTACTATAAAAACCCAATGCACTTACTAAGCCAAATAATATAGATAACTCCGCCTTTAATATGTTAAAAAACACACAAATCACTTAAAAAAATTAAAATGTGCTATATTTCATTTCAAAACTTAGGACGTGCTTGATAGCGCGTTTAGTTTATAAAAATATATATCCAAAAGCATACATAAAAACCATTCAGAATAAACACGTTTCAACCACTTATACCATAAGTTTTCATTTTAATATTTTTTTCAATGAAAATGAAATAACAATGCCTATTCGACTTATAGTCTTTAAGTTTAAAAATAGTAAAAACAATTTTTATTTATTACATTTCTATAGAAAATAGTAGCATGGAATCTTTAGAATTTATTTTATACGTCGGAAAAATTATTATAATTTTTTTTTAATTCTTTCCATACATTACGCACTACACCTTTTTCAGTTTATATTCAGAAAGTTGCAATTCATACTCAGAATTTCCATTTCATATTCAGAAACTTACAATAAATCAAGGCGAATCTATAGAAGGTGATGGCAAACCGAATTCAACCAATTCGCCGTGCAGAATAATGTCAAGTCAAAAGAAAGGTTCCATTGATTTCGATTAACTGACATATTGTTGTACAAGGCGTTGTATTGAAAATAATCAAGAAGATACAATCAGCTGTTGGTATAACAACATCTGGTACTGAATTGGTCTATCAATAAAAAATTAAAAAAATTTTAATTCATATTCAGAAAATTTCACAGTACAGAAAATTACTGATTTTAAATTGCAACTTTCTTAATATGAATTGTAGTTTTCTAAATATGAAATGGAAGTTCTGAACACAAATTGTAGTTCTCTGAATATGAATTTTAACTTTTTGAATATTGTGACGAATATTACTATCACTAGTAATAAACCCCAACACAAAAACGTTGAAGCGAGCCACACTGTGTACATAAACACATCAATCATCATTTACACCCATATATATAAGGCAGGAAGAGATATTATACGCACACACTTGTAGCCGAAAGTTGCAACACATGCACACGCATATGACTATGAGAAACGCATAATCTACAAATATACATGTATATAGCTAATTACTAAGTAGGAGGTATGTACAGCAGTTCTGGCAGGCGAAACGTCTAGACTGTAGTAGAAATATGCGAATGAAGCTGCAGGGAGTATAAAAAGCGCAAGCTGAGTAGTCAGTAATCAGTTTGATTTAATCACGCTATCGGTTGCGAAGTATAAGTGTTATTGTGAAGTACTATCAAAGTATCTAATAAAGACCATTTTGTATTATTGAATATTGGAGTCATTTATTCAACAGTTTAGCTATTCGAACGTTAGCAGAAGGTGGAAAAAGCGGAATTTCACTAAATTTGTTATATGAAATGTAATTTTCTGAATACTAGTTGAAAGTTTCCGAATATGAAATGGAACTTCCAAACATGAATAGTAACTATCTGATTTTAAATTGCCACTATTTAATATGATTTGTAGTTTCCTAAATATGAAATGGAAGTTCTGAATATAAATTTCTACTTTTTGAATATGAAATGAAGATATGAATATGAATAACAATCTTCTGAATCAATTGTAATTTTCTGAGTATGAAATGGAGTTTCTGAATATTAATTGTAACTTTCTGAATATCAATTATGAGCTGAGTTCTTCTGAAAATGAAATGAATGTGACTTTCTGATTATAAATTGCAACTTGCTGAATATCAATTGCATATTTCTTAATATGAAATGGAAGTTCTGAATATCAAGTGGGTATTCTGAATATTAATTTTTATTTTGTGAATATGAACTGAAAAAGGTGTAGAACGCATGATGAAATTAATATTCGGGTGTTCTCATCCCGTTGAGGTTTTCCCTTATTGTGACAAGTTCGACATGCATAATTTATAGGGTTGTCTATCATACATAACTGCTTTTGAATTCTGCTACAATCGGAGCAGATTTTATTATACGTTTAGAAATATAATAACTATGTAAGCCGCTACCAGAATTTTTTCGACATAAACATAAACATAACTTTGTATTCCCCAAAAGATTATAGACAAAATTTTGCAGAAAACTTAATTTTTTGAGGAAATTTGTAGGAAAAATTTAGCAATAAAATTTGGTACTTTTGTAGTACAAGTAAATACTGGCAAATAGAGCTGCCGAAAAAGTGAGGTTGTGTTGTTGACATCACCTTTATTATTACATCATGGTAGAACGTAGTTCTTGTAATAAGTTTTCTATGAAAAAAATTGTGAAATGAAAACAAAGATTATATACATATGTAAATGTTAAAACATAACAATACAGAATGGTTTATAGAAATGAATTTTGGTAAATTTGAATTGTTAATTTTGACATCAAATGCCTTTGTATATTCACACTGACACACAAACATGCATACATACCTTTTCATTGTATTACCAATTTGCTGAATTTATGTACGCTTTAAGCATATTTTTAAAATACGTAAAATATTTGTTATTAAATAAAAACGTTTATTTACACTGATTAATGTAGCGTAGGTTGTGCGATCTGTATATTTTAAATGAAATAAATGTATTTTAAAATATAAAATCATAAGTGTTTATAACTTTAGTGGTACGCAAACTCAACGTGGTAAGTATTTGCTTAATTTCAGTTTGCAGTAATTGATATCAGCCAGTGTAACACATAATTTAATTGTGTACTGTACTTTTCACATTCCAAACTCCCAAGTTACTCCTAGAAATATAAAGTGTTATTTCTTTTCTAACTCCTTTTAAAATATTGAAAAAAAAATATATATATATTCAAAATAATACTGAAAATTTTACCTTTTAGAAATAAATTTGCTGGTTTGGCTCACTTATTTATTTTTGATAATTTCTTTTATATGCATTCGTTAACAAATAAAAAATTGTAATCTTCGGTCAGTTACAAATGAAAAGGTATTTTTTGAAAAGCTGTGATAAATAAGTTGTGTATTTTTTATGCAGATGAGGGACCCAAACAAAAATAGGTTTCACCAGCTGCCAAGCTATAGCGATTCTATATACAGATAAAGATTTGATCTCAATCAAAGATATAAGGGCAATGGGGGTTGGAGCTTAATCAAGCTGTTTAAATTTAAATGTCCATGATGAGTTTTATCTCTAAGCAGAGGCTAAGATATTGGCATATTCATCTTCCGACGATATGTGTACTCTTTCTTGAAACGTTTCAGTTCTGGAAATGTTCCATGAGACTTTATAACTGAATTATGTATATTTTAAATCTCTTCTCAAATGTAATAACACAACAAGTTTATGAATTTCGGGAGAGACTTCTGAACTTTCTTCAGATATACTTGAGATGAGAAAACCGCCCCATTATGACTTTTCAAGATATGGAGCTGTCAAAATGACTTCCCCAAAGATTTAAAGTCGGGAGTCACATTTTAAATATTTTATTTCGGTTATATTCTCGAACACCACCTGATATAAGGCAATTTCTCATATAATTAATTTTCGCTTACAATAATGACATTCGCGTAGCCCTTCAACTTCATTCCGGTTGTTGTTGTTGTAGCGATAGGGGCACTCCCCGAAGGCCCTTGGGATTGTCGATTTTGAAGGTCCTTTGACGGATTCAGATCCGGTACGTTCCTGTAAAAAAGCCACATTAAGGTACTAGCCCGACCATGTAGGGAACGATTTGTTAGGAACACATGAAACCTTCTAGTCCCTAACGATCTCCCACTCCCCAGATCCATGAGGAAATTAGGCCCGCCAGAGCCTCGGCTGTTAAAGAAAGGATTCGCCACGGGTAGGTGAGGTTGACAATTGGATTGGAGAAGCTATATATTGCGCTGGCAATCCCTTGAAAGGATTGCGTTACACAATCCCTTGAATCAATTTGGTATTTTAGTCTCCTCTTACGACAGGCATACTGCACTCTAAGCTCCCTAACCCGCTGAAAGAGGGAATTCCGGTTTTTATATATTCTGCGTTTATCTGTCACTCGGCTTAGAGAAGGCGCGATAAGATCATACCTTGTGGCCAGCCTTTCTAACCTTACGTTGTATAGTTGGGGCTGTGTCGGCCGACGTTTCGCCCTGTAGACGGGCTGGTCGGAGTATATTCAAGGCAGATTAATCGATCGTATCACATTGCATATAATTTTCTCCGTGATTTTCAAATAAAATATGTTAGACTAAATGACCTGAAAGGCCTCTGCAAGGAGTATTCTTTTAAAACATGTTTATGTGTACGAAAAACACAATACTTTCACGCCGTCCTTGGATGTGAAATTGGCTCCTTTCCCTTACTGTCAGCTCTGGGCAAAATCTTCCCTTGTACTGAGATAAGTCCCACTAGAAAGCTTTGCTGCGGCTTTAGGGACTGGATTGCTCACCAATATGTGATGTAGTGTTACAGATATATTTATTACTTTTATTACTTTTTGGAAAACGGAATTACATTTTTTCCCCATTTCCTGTGCTTCTAAAACCTTCAACCGTGTGTGTGGAGTATCACATTTTTAAAAAAGGTTACACACGAACCTCTTGCTCATGATGCAATAAACCAAACAGGTGAAGTCATTATAAAATGGAGTCGCATTTGACAATAATCGCCCGAATAAATTTAAATGTTGTTTGTTTACTTATTTGCACCATTATTATTATTATCATTATTACCTTTCTGAAATATGAAGTATAGTGTAGAAAAAAACGCCTGTGGTCTGTATTTCTTTTTTTTGGAGGGTGTTATCTCCGTTTTCTGTGTGGAAATGGGAAAGTTTTAGTCAATGGAACTGAATGGTTGGACCTTCAGGCAATTCAATTGTCCACAACTAAGTAATGTGGAACAGACTTCTGGCGGCAATGAGATGATTGACGATTTGTAAAAATGTCATGAAATTGCAGATGACTCTGGAAGGCATGTAAAATGAAAACTCGGGATTGGCTATACACTGTCCCAATACCCAATATATATCTATGTAAACGAAACGATAAGAGGTAGGACTCATTGAGCAGAAAAAGGTGGCTGGCGTAAAAATAAGTAGCGGCAGAGATTGTGCACCAATGACACTTCAAAACATCAGCTTATAGAAATGATTGATGGCAAACAAGAAATATGTGGCTTCTCAGAAATTCATTTTAAACAGCTGTCGCGGACTCTGGAAATGTTTAGACAAACTTGAAATATACGTATAATCAAACTCGACAAACATGGCTTCTACTTCCGCTATCTATCCACCTGCCTCTCCTCTGGCTAACCCGATTCTTCGGCTCTTATTTCCTCTCCCTTCTGCATTTTCTAGTTTACCTTAATCGACTCATTCAACTTCTCCATACCTCCCTTTGTTCTCTTTTCTTTTCCCATTTCCATCCAGCTTTGTCTACTTTTCTTTCCCATTTCCTCTGTTTTCTCTTCTCTTCCATGTTTCGTTTCCAATTTGAAGATATATCGAGTTGGGCTTTTTCTTCACAGTGAATTTTTAAGGTAGTAAAAAAAATAGCAAAATAGTACCAAAAAAATCCCTCCCTACTACTTCAAAATTCATGAGGGCCGTGAAATTTTTGTTTTGTGCTAATTACTTTACCTGTCTGCTTTTTGCGTCATGCTCTTGCTGTTGAATACAGCCAATAAGTATACTTCAAATTGCTAAAAAAAAACTTATGTTCTGACAATTCAAAAATAGGAAATTAAAACGAAAACTGGAATAAATGTAAATAATCTCACTAATAAAACGTGCACAAGTTGAGGAATGCTCACAATTTCGATTTGATATTGTGGTAAATTCGAAACCTTTTAATCTTAAAAAAGAACCATAAGTACCTTTTATTATTATGAGAACAACACCTACCTTGGCACTGAATGTCATGCTGAATATACATCCAGTAGATATTGCGGGAAAGGCAGCCGCGGCCCGGTCGTTGGTCAGGCTTCGTGATATGGGTTATATGCTTTCTGATTTCGGACACTCTAGCCTTCTTACTAGTTTCGACTTTATCCCGGACAGGACGGACTATTGCATGCCGGTGGCCGCTCCCTATACAAACTTCACCCCAGTCATTCCCCCGAGGGAGGAGTGGAGAAGAGGAATTATCTGGGGCATGGGACCGGTTAACTTGTTCACGGATGGGTCGATGTTGGACGGAAAGGTTGGCGGGGGGGGTCTTTTGTCAAGAGCTAAATGTAAGCCGCAAGTTTAAGTTGGCTGATCACTGCAGTGTATTCCAAGCGGAAGTTGCTGCGATTAAGGATGCGGTGGATGAAATGCTATCCAGCGCTACTACGGTTAGGGAATTTAACATCTACTCTGATAGCCAAGCGGCTATAAAGGCCTTGAGCTCAACTACAGTGCGATCGAGGGTGGTCTGGGAGTGCCTGACCTCACTTGCGATTGCATCGAATTATTTTACAATTAAGATTATCTGGGTCCCGGGCCATAGTGATATTCCGGGTAACTGTCAAGCGGATCTCTTAGCCCGAATCGGTACAACTGAACCGGATGAAGATGGCTGTAGGGATTTCGGGATTCCGCTAGCCACCTGTGGATTGCTCTTCCATAGCTGGGCCTCGAGTCAGCTCAGCAAACGTTGGGCGGACACTACGTCTTGTAGGATATCAAGATCTTTCTGGCCGAAAGTGGATGGCAGGAGGTCTGCTGAAATAATTGGGTTCACTAAGGCTCACCTATCAATGGTCATTGGGGTTTTGACAGGGCACTGTCCCATGGGTATCCATGCGATACGTCTCAATATATTGGAAACTCCATCCTGCTGCAGCTGTATGGAGGATGATGAGGTGGAATCACCAAATCACTTTATGCTTGACTGCCCAGCTTTTGCCAGAACTAGGCGAAAGTATTTCGGTCGTGACTCACTTGGATCTCCCGAGGAGCTATCCAAGGTTGAGATCGGGATCATTCGGAACTTTATCGTTGCTACCCAACGATTCTCTAAGTAGTTATATCTACGTCACCGTTAGTTTAGTTTATTATATGTGGTATCACAACGGACCGTCATGTTGTCCAAGTGAGCTTCCTCTATCAGGGAAGCTACCACCCAACCTAACCTAACCTAAACCTTTTATTATACTCAGCTGAGCAGAGCTCACAGAGTATATTAACTTTGTTCGCATACGGTAATCCGTAACGGCATAAACTAATCGAGATAGATATAGACTTCTATATATCAAAATTATCTGGGTGAAAAAAGAAATTTAATTAGACATGTCCGTCCGTCCGTCTGTTAACACGATAACTTGAGTAAAATTGGAGGTATCTTGATGAAATTTGGTATGTAGATTCCTGGGCGCTCATCTCAGATCGCTATTTAAAATGAACGAATCGGACTACAACCACGCCCACTTTTTCGATATCGAAAATTTCGAAAAACCGAAAAAGTGCGATAATTCATTACCAAAGACGGCTAAAGCGATGAAACTTGGTAGGTGCGTTGACCTTATGACGCAAAATAGAAAATTAGAAAAATTTTGGACAATGGGCGTGGCACCGCCCACTTTTAAAAGAAGGAAATTTAAAAGTTTTGCAAGCTGTAATTTGGCAGTCGTTGAAGATATCATGATGAAATTTGGTAGGCACGTTACTCCTATTACTATATGTGTGCTAAATAAAAATTTGCGAAATCGGATGACGAACACGCTCAATTTTAAAAAAAAATTTTTTTAGTCAAATATTTACAAAAAATTTAATATCTTTACAGTATAAAAGTAAATTATGGCAACAAAATACAAAAATAAAAGAAATTTCCAAAATGGGCGTAACTCCGCCCTTTTTCATTTAATTCGTCTAGAATACTTTTAATGCCATAAGTCGAACAAAAATTTACCACTCCTTGTGAAATTTTGTAGAAACATAGACCCTATGACGATAACGGTTTTCTGTGAAAATGGGCGAAATCGGTTGAAGCCACGCCCAGTTTTTATACACAGTCGGTCGTATGTCCTTCCGCTCGGCCGTTAACACGATAACTTGCGCAAAAATAACGATATATCTTAACTGAACTTAGTTCACGTACTTATCTGAAGTCACTTTATTTTGGTATAAAATATGGCCGAAATCCGACTATGACCACGCCCACTTTTCCGATATCGAAAATTATGAAAAATAAAAAAAATGCCATAATTCTCTACCAAATATGAAAAAAGAGATGAAACATAGTAATTGGATTGGTTTTTTGACGCAAAATATAACTTTAGAAAAAACTTTGTAAAATGGTTGTGACACCTACCATATTAAGTAGAAGAAAATGAAAAAGTTCTGCAGGGCGAAATCAAAAGCCATTGGAATCTTGGCAGGAATACTGGTCGCGGTATGACATATATAAATAAATTTGCGGTACCCGACAGAATATGTTCTGGGTCACCCTGGTCCACATTTTGATCGATATCTCGAAAACGCCTTCACATATACAACTAAGGGCTACTCCCTTTTAAAACCCTCATTAATACTTTTAATTTGATACCCATATCGTACAAGCACATTTTAGAGTCACCCCTGGTCCACCCTTATTGCGATATTGCGAAGAAGCGATAGAACTAAGGCCCACTACGTTTTAAATAATCATTAACACCTTTCATTTGATACACATGTCATACAACCACATTCCAGGGCTACCCCAGGTTCATTTTAATACGAGGTGATTTTCCCTTATTTTGTCTCCAAAGCTCTCAGCTGAGTATGTAATGTTCGGTTACACCCGAACTTGGCTTTCCTTACTTGTTTTTACACTTGTTTTATAACATTTAACACTCTGTTCTCGCCTTCAAAAGTTTCAAAATTCAAACAAAATTAATCAAAAGTTTTAACACAATTTTACAAAACAGTTACATACTTTTTCGGTCAAGAAATTTTATCCCATATGTTTTTCAAAACATTTTATTATCTTCTAAAACATGGTGGCCATAATTTTAACTACATTTCTCGTACTATCATTTTTCAACTTTGTAAGGATAAGCGCATAATATATTTACAACTTTCATACAAAAACTGTGCATTTTAGAAATTGCAGATCTATAACAGCGCGCAAGCAAGCTACGTAAATTTTTGGTACACCTGTGATTTTCACATCGAACCTGATCCGGATGCCATGAGTAATGAATGTAGACATATTTATGGCAATAAAGCTGTTCAAGCTGATGTTTATAATCTTTACAAATCTGAGGCACAATTATTTTACAAATTTCGTAATAAATTAGTGGAATGTGAGAGCAATGGTAAAATATGTACAATAAATGTTGATGATAATGGTGTTGCAATGCCGTCGGTGAGTGTTGAAGATCAGTGTAAAGAGCGCCTGAAAATTATGCAAAATGTTTTTATTTTTAAAATATTTTTTAATTTTCTATTTATTTGTAGTTGATTGGTTATGACATTGATAAACGTGTGCGTATGTATCAGGAATCGGATATGAATCGTTGCTATTTGGAATCAAACAATAATATCGAATTCATAAAATGTATAATTGAAAAGCGAAAAGATATGATAAAAGCACTTAAAAAAGGCTGCTCAAATGCCTAGACACACACAAAAAAAAATTAACAAATTTTAAAAAAAAATTTTACCTTTAATTACCGAAGAGCGTTTTTATTGCGGTGGGATGGATTTTACTGATGTTGTTGTTGTTGTAGCGTTGAGGACACTCCCCGAAGGCCTTGGGGAGTCTTATCGATGTTGATGGTCCTTTGCCGGACGCAGATCCGGTTTCCGGTACCAAGCCCGACCATCTCGGGAACGATTTGTTATGACCACATGCGACCTTCTTGGCCATCCCGCCCTTCCACTCCCTATATCCATGAGGAGTTCGGGGTCGCCAGAGCCTCGGCTGTTAATGAAACAGGATTTGCCATGGATAGGTGAGGTTGGCAATAGGGTTTGGAGAAGCTATATATTGCGCTGGCAACCTGAAAGGGTTGCGCTACACAACCCCTTGAATCTGATATTTTGGTCGCCTCTTACGGCAGCCATACCTACCGGGGGTATATTCTGACCCCCTAACCCGCTGGGGGGATTTTACTGATAAGTAGCTTATGCAGTTAGTTGAGGCAGCTAGATGCTGGTATTTTTATTTCGATCTTGTAAACTAATTTTAAGGGTCCGAATATTTCTTCCAGAGATAGTATTTGTTTGCTTTTTATTTAACGGTCAAATATTTGTTTAAAGATTTCCATGTTACTTCTACGTGAAGCACCTTACCTATTTCGTTCATGTATGTGAAGATTTGCACGTTCTGCTTGATTTTGCTCTGGCAGCTTGATGTATTTTAATCAGATTTGTAAAACAGTTACTTTTATAAATGGAAGCACTGAACAGGTCTATCAATGTCAAAAGGTTAAAAGCATTGCAACGATTAACGATGGTTGAAATAAGAGGGGCCCTTCTTATAACACCGAACCGATACTAAACGCAATGCTGTATATGTAGCCAGTTGACATAGTGGGCAAACTCGTCGGCTTCTTGCTGCGCTTGGGAATTATGGACACTTTAGCATTCTGACCAACTTCAACTTAATCCTTGGCAGAGCATACTACTGTATGCAGGCTGAACGGGAGGTATAATGTTGGAGTATTTTGCTATGAGAGCGGTATTAGCATTCCGTGTGCGCAATCACTACAGCGTCTGCTGGTCAGGTGTTGATGGCGGCTATGAGGGCTGCGGTAGATGGGATGAGGGAATGCTATACGCCACTGTAACTTAGTCGGACGAATATCGAAGCTGTAATTCCTTGACCTCACTTATGGAGGCATCTAAACTAAAAGTTATATGCGTGCCAGGGCATAAGAATATCCCTTTGGCCGGACAGGCACGGGCGAATTGGACTTGTCTGTCAGTGGAGGCTTTGGAGACTTCAGAACCGATGTGCTTTGATTCAACTTAGCATAAACTGTTATTGTTTGTTATTCGAGTGTAAACAGGGCACTGCTGCAAAGGGAGTTCATATGTTATGCTTTAATAAACTGGATAGCCCCAGCTCTATCAGCTGTATGGAGGACAACGAAGTGGAATCATCCAGTCACTTTGGGTCAGCTGTCCAGCCTTTGCGAGGACATATTCTGCTTTTCGCAGGAAATTTCAAAGATCGCTATATGCCTTATTCGTAGCCTATCGTTGCATGCAGCTATTATCTGAGAGCATCAAGGGAGGTCTCCCTTTTTTCTGCTTTTTAATGCGGCTGCTAATAGAAACACTCTCTGTGGCGGATCGTTTTCTCAAATTCACAATAAATATTTACCATTTGAGACCTTTGGCTTTTCTAAATTGTGCTCTACAATAATGGTCTATATCTCATACAGTTCATTAAACCTTCTTTTATATACACCATGAAAAGCTTCTCAGTTAAAACTCATCTGCCTTGCAGATGTCGTTTGGAGTCGGCGTAGAATATGTAGGTCCTGTCCCGCCAATTTGTAGAAAAACTATAAAGGAGTAGAGCATAAATTGAAAGAGAAGCATGATCTAAATTTCTTTGAAGATATACCGCGACTTGTTTTTATACATATTTATAAATTTGATCCTCGTGATCATGGCAAATTACAGCGAGACCTTCAAAAAAATCGCCTTGGCCGATTGATTATGATGGCGTCTCGTTCACAATCACACATACTAATAAAAGCAATCACAGGTCCCGTTGCAGGAAAAGTTAGCTATGGAAATAGGAATCAATGGAACGGTGATTTGTATTACTTCAACATCTAGCAGTAGATCGCAGCACAAATTACTGATTTGCTGATTCATACTGTCTTAGTTCTTTACTCAAGTGATAACAATTCAATTCCCAGTCACAGTCCCGCAAAATTATTGCTACGCTTGAGAAGTTCCCAATCACATGTTCTTCCTCAACATGATTCATACTAGAGGTTTGTACTCCAATGATGACAAAGCTTTGACACTCGCAAATTTAAAAATATGGACGGGCTGTTTTTGCGAATTAAGGAAAACTGGCAATAACACAACCCCCTTCAGCGAAAATTGTAGTAGAAAAGTACCTTCAGTAGTATGTTAGTAATGATAATAAATTTGTAAATGCAAAACAGGTTTTGGGGGAAATAATTCATTTTCTACTAAATATTTCATGAATTGATAAAGAGTTATGTTGGTTTCGTCGCTCGTTCAGAATTTTTTGAAGAATGCCATACGTTAAAATTTTAATCAAAAATACACTATATCAAAGTTTGTTTCAAAAACTCCCTATCTGTATATAAGTTCAATGCATTTTGACATAAGAGTGAGTTAATGGAAAACAGGCGTTTCTTCAACCTAATTCTGATATATGTCGTTTTTGTGACAAATCCTGAAAAGGGAAATTTTGAAAAATATTTTGAAATAGTTCTATGTCGAACTGACAGCCAACATGGGGTGATACTCTTCTCAGCAGCCGTATAGAACTGACAAAAAATAAAGAAAATGGGGTATTGTCTTAGAACTTTAGCTTCCGGCCTTGACTTGACAGACGAGGTAAGGTTTTGTGCGGTCCTGCTATACAGGGAGTGTTCACCTTTACATTCTTAAATTTCGGTAAGCTCTTTTCCGTTAAGTATTCATGGAAGTGTTCCGGATAAACCGTTAATTTAGAATATTCAGAACACGTTCGTTTGATACTACCTCACGAGGTCCGAATATTCCAAATAAATATATACATAATGTTTCAAATATAAACCGAATCCACAAATTCTTACGAATGAATAAGTTAACATGCTCAATGAGTAAATTTCGCTATGCCACCTCCATTATTTACTAATGACATTTTCACGTGAATCGATTAACTGGTCGAGTTTTTAACGTTGCACGATGAATTTCGAATCGGTTTAGGTTTCGTATGTTCATAGGTTTACGAAAGTGTGCGATTCCTTGATGACCGTACTTTTCATAAATTTACCTATGATCGGCCAGATAATGGCATAGTTAATAAATTCATAATAAAATTAAAAAAATTGTTCCAAGGAATTGTGCAGTTCAGTCCTTATCGGGTATTTGTAAACTGATTGCTTTCTATTTCTATTACTATAATTTTTTCGAAAAATCGCTAAGAAACAACATCAGTTAACTGATGTCAACTCGATTTAGGAGCAAAATGACTGCACTTATCAAACAATTTGTTAGCCGAGCAAACCTCTTGTGATAGAATCACGCTTCCTCGAAATATGCGGGATCTGCCAACTCAGCTCATTTTTTAAATAAGTCAAAGAGTTCAGAAAAAAAACATTTATTTAAAGTCTTAGTTACAATATATAACTGTGCTAATATAGCTAAATAACGATAACATAAAATATTTTTTCTTTATTTAAGTTTAATTACCTTTATATACTGTAACATATTTTAAAAATGGCAGTTTCAATAGCTGTGAAATAAGTTAATAAACTGGAACATACATATGTATGTACGAATCAATACATAAAAACACCTTCTCTAACAAATTTGTCTCCACAGCTTTAATAAACTCAGTACCACCAGCAAGTCAATATTTCACTTTGTATGCAGCTGTTTTTCCAAGTTGTCGGCGAGATTTTGTTAGCCAATAATTTGATACGCTGCTCCACCAAACCCATGGACGTCGACGTACCAGATGACAAGTTGATTGTCTGTCCGAAGAAGATTATAAAAGAAATGCGAACAAAATGTATTTAAGTAAGTCAGCAGTGCGTTATTGAGTGCCTAAAAATACCAAAGCGCTAAAGAGACTAAAAGGGAAATTATGCTTGGTTTTCACTAGAACAAATTTGAAGTAAAATGCGGTAATTTCATTCGAAACAATTTGTTATAATTCGTCAAAAATAAACGATATGGCGAATTCAGAATCAAAAAATTATCAACTTCTTTGTAAATATTCGTGCACCATGTTTTTGTTTTTTTTCAATGTAACTGAAGGATCAAATCGCGAAAACGTCGTGGATGAGTAACTGTGAAAGCAGATTCGTCTGGTTTACATATAGTGGCAAGCAGGGCTCTAACCACAGGATCAATTAGCTGCGACCATAACAATGAATCTGGGATTTGTACAGCAGTTAGGCAGAAGTCGAAGTCGCATTCTCAGTTTATGAAGAAAAAATGGATAAAAAATTGACATAGTGAAAACCAAGCATAATCCAATCCGCAGAGAACTTCGAAAACTTTTGATATTTCCAGATATCCTGATATCATCTAATATACTCACTTGTAAATGATTTTTTCACGGTCAGCCCACGGCCAGAAGTGTTCCGATTTCTCGTAAAACTGGAATGTAAAAATTGTTGGAATATGTGTATGTATATATGATAATTTATTATATTGGCTTTTCTTCGCAGAGCGTATACACCCAGCCGAGACTGGATATTTCAACCCTGTGGTCGTCAATACAGATAGCGTAGCTGAGGTGATCTAGGATACTAGACATGGAAGTGCCCTGCCAATACTCGAAATAAAAGGAGGAAAACTATAGTAAGTCCGAGTGTGGAATCAACAATTTGCCAGAAAGCTGTATTTACCTGCAAGGGCCGGTGTCAGCCCAGCCATTGCATAACTTACTCGTCGCCAGTTGTGCAGAAACAGATAGCAAATAGGCTGCGGAAATTTAAATATCTTGGGACAGCTATGCGAACTTTGCAAATTCCTGCTAGGAGCAAAAGATCTACTTGACAGCGAGTAATGATATACTTATTCCCTGCCCCAGAAAATGTTTATCAAATATTACATAATTACATAACATGCGTCCCTCGACCTTATGATAACAGTGCTAAGGGTGCAGTGATACCCACCTAACAATCTCAGTAAATATTAAGTTCTCTAACAGTTAAAGCGGCTGGTGGCACCCATTCATCACATTCGTAATAGGGGCGGCCACCACCTGGAAGCTACAACAGTGATGGGAGAGCCTAAGTTGCAAGGCTCTCCAGCCTTTCATCGGCGTCAATTATTGGCGCTTCACCGCCTAAGCGACTTTAGCCGATTTGTAACCAGGTCAAATGAGAGTACCAAGGAATGTCGTGTCTTCCTCCGCCTGTCTTTTATCCCTTTTATGGAAAGCAACTCTCATTAACCTTGTACTCCACATCACTATACTAAACCTGTGTCACTTTGGACATATTCCGTCTATGCGAGGTCTTTATTGATCAGCAGCCCTGGTAGGGAGTATTGATTGAGGATGGTCTAAACTTAAATTCTTTCACTTCGTAAAGGGGCCCAGCTTCGTTTTTCTAGGGTTGATAGCTAATCCTCATGATTCAGAGCAATATAATCTGTCAAAAGCCTTAGTTTTTTCAAAACAAAACTGCGAAGTCATCAGCATAAGCCACCACTTGGTAGTCCCTACCCTCTAAAATTAAAAAGAAATAATACACCCCACCCCGTTCACTCCGCTATGATCATTATCCACTCAGCAGTCTGTAGGCTTGTGGAATGCCGCTTCGACGTTAAGAAGTGCGCCCGGTATAAATTTTTCGCTTTCTTGTCAGTTTGACAACCGAATAAAGAGCCGTTACTGTGGGTATTCCCTCACGTTAAGTGTGATGATAAGGTAGGATATTGCTGTCAATAACCAACACAATCTCTATAGCGATGCCTAGCTCGTAGTTTCAGGAAGACCCAGTTGTGACCGCCTTGAACCAAAACCTTTCCCCGACCTATTGGTAGATAACTGAATAGCCCGAGTGATGAGATTCGATCATCCCTAAAGCGACTGATGTGCAAACTCAACTCATACCATTTTGACCCATGAGCGTATCTCGCTCATCTGCGTAGTTTGCTTGCGATTCCTTCGAAACCTTATGCTTAACACCTTTAAGTGTACTAGTTGTATAAATCTACAAACCTAATTCGTATATCATAGTTATACGATTACCAAATACTCACTTTCTTATCCTTTGCGCCCTCTTCCTCAGTCCACTGTGCTGTTGCGTGATTATCATCATCCTGCGAATCATCATACCCATGGCACCAACGCGCTTTCTTATTTAGATTTTCCTCGTCTGTGTCATCTGCGTCAGCCAGATTTTTAGCTGCATTGTTTTTGTCGAATGATTGCGAATCATCATTTAACTGCAATTTAGGTATTTTTCTTAAACTCCAGGTATACGTGGTGGTTAAGAAGTCTTCATCGTCGTCATTTTCCTCATCATTATCACCGGTTTCATCATCACTGCCACAGTCAGTTGCAAAAAACCTAACAGTGACAGTTTCTCCTTCACTATCATCATTATGCTTGCCATCATTATCGTCATCACCATAATCATTATCTTCATCCTCGGTTGCTGATGTACTTTCAGCATCATCATCATTTTGTGTTTTCGGTTGTTTTTGTGACTAGATTTCGACGGTCTTATACGCGTTATATAAGAATATTGTTGCTCGCCTTCATCGTCGTCATCATCATCATCATCGTCGCTAGTGTTAATTGCTGTTAACGCCATATGTCTTAACGTATAATTATAATTTTTGTTATAATTCTTCATGCTCCCATCACCGGAAGTGTCGCCCATTTCTTTCATATTTCTTCTATTGTTATTGACGTCACTACGCTTATTAATGCCACCGCTGCCATCACCATCCGCATAGTCGTCATTCGTGTTCGCTTCATTTATTTCAGAATTTCCTTCTGATGCATAATCCGATTCTGGCGTCATCTCCTTTGCCAATTGTGACTTTTTTGCCTTGCTCACTGTAGAAGCTGTTTTAGTTTGAACTTTACCCTTTCCAACTTTTGCACCTTTGGCACCTACTTTTGCCTTCAACTTCAGACATTCGTCTGTTTCTGTGGCGCCACTTAATTCATAATCCAACGCATCCTCATCATAGGAATGCTTGCGATGCTGTTGGTATTGTAATAAATCTTGTTGTTTTTGTTGTGGCAAATCTGTAGATTTTAATATTTCGAATGTTTGCGAAACGGTGGCAAGCGTTGATGAGAGAATTTTTGGTATTTCAGCGATTTCCGATAATTTTCTTTGCATTTCACGTAGTCTCGCCTCATTGAAGCGGCCGATGATATAACTTTTTTGTTTGTTTGGTGTTTTTGTTTTTGTTGGAAATAATTGATTTGGTAGCAAAATGTATAGTTATAAGACGCGTTTATGATCAATCGACAATGAACAGAGAAAGCATGCATACAGAAACAACAAAGATAGAAAATATAATACTGGTTTAACACAGAAATATTAGATAGTTAAATAATATAAAAAAGCTTTCTTAGATCATTTTAAAATGCATGCAATTACCCTGCAAAAATCGTTGGATCATGTGGTCCACTGGTGTACTTATGGAGTGGAGTATAATCACTGTAATGCAGCAATGGACCAACTCATGTTTATACACGAGCATATTATAAGCCGATCATTGCTCGTTTTTAACGATTGTAATCACTACACGATGTTTATTGGACTGTGGGTACTCCATGGATTACTCTGATGTGATGCGGAGCTGGAGTATATGGTCAAGTCCTAGGACATCGCAATGTTAATTGGACCATATTTTTTGTATGAATTATGGTTAATTTTGGAGCACTCCGTTGGTTCATAGCGAGTACTCCATACATGCATGCATGGAGTACTCGCGATTTTTGCAGGGTATGTGGAAAATTGAATTGAACTCACATTGTCAATAGATACAAATAATTCAGAAATAGTTTAGTGATTTAAATATTTGAACAGAAAGATATATGTTTTAAAGAGAAATTACAATCCAATTAGTACCTAACTTTTATATTGTATGAAGAAAAAATAAATGACTATTTTAGCTTGTGACGGTGGGACAAAAGCACATAATCTATAGAAAACTTTCAACTGACTGCCTCCATTACGGCATTATATCCTGCAAAGGCCTACAAATAATTCCTATGAATATATCACCGTCCCCATGGCAGACTAAAATTTCTCTGTGCTTGCGTGGAAACTAGCACAGTTTGTTGTTCGCATCGAAAACTAGCATATTTCACTTCCACGCGAACAACGAACTGTGCTAGTCGTCCACGCTATTGATGACTTGTGCTAGTTTTCCTCCCGAACATGAATCGTGTTGGTCTTAAAAGAGAATTTGAAACGTTCTAGTTTTTGTTATTGTTGTAGCGATAAAGGCGTGCTAGTTTTCCATGGAACCGACGAAATCCCTTTTCTTTTGTTATCCAGTTTTCTAGCCCAATTTAGTCAGATTGCCAGTGTTCCATATGGAAGATAATCAAAAGAATCTCATGAGGAGCAATTTTCATAAATCAATGCGAATTTTGCGGGGCCTATAACTTGTACTTTGTTGGATAAAAGTTTACTGGGCACCAAGATAGCATTCTCAACAAAATTCTGAGAACTCTAATAAAAAAATTTGGAAATATTGGTAAAATTTTCTCGACTTTTTTCGAAAAGGTTTTTTATATTGATTGCATAGTTTAAGTTACAGAACTTTTTTTCCTAAACTATTGAAAATAAAAATGAAGAGTTTAACTGACTAAAGTTGTCAATGGGTCTTTCCGCTTAAAAAACCGCTGCAGACAAAAATCGAAATCTATTTACATATAATGCGCCTCTAATGAAACATTTCCCACCCGCCTCAATCTAAAATAAGCTTCTATTTTTCTTTACAAATTTGATGTTAGTTTCTCATTAAAACACATGGTAAGGCCACTTTTGTGAAAGCTTTTATAGTTTGACTGAAATTGGAAAAAAAGGTCCTTCACTTTCATAGGCGGATGATTTCGAAGTGCCATCCGCCACTCTTTAAAATGGTAATTTGTTTGTGTAAACTACACACCTAAGTTTTATCTTTCATAGCTTTGTACCAATGAGTACTCGCCTTTTAATGATAAAATTTTAAAACTTCTGTAGTTACTAGTTTAATAGAAACTACTTAAAGTTTGAGCCAAATCCAAGTCGAATCAAAATATCCCACCCATCAGTGTGGAATAACCCCCACTACTATTTCTGTCATTGCAGCTCTATGCAAATTGCTAGATATGCGCTCATTGAAACGACATGCAAAGTTATATTTATTTTGAAAAGGATAGTTATGCCTAACTGATTGCATTCAGATCGATTGCAATCTATGCTGTAAATTGATTCTATATTTTTTAATTTAACAATCCTTATCGAACTGCATTTGATTGTGCAAGACAAATTGATTGTAATTTTTACAGCCCTGATACGTCGACTGCTGAGCGGAATATTACTCCGTTATACTTTACAATAGTGGTCCACTGCTAATACAACCAAAAATTTTGGCATAGGTTTGAAACGATGCGTCTTGACCCCGGCAAAAAGAATATGAAGGCGAAAAGGAAAGGTTTTAGTTGAAGTTGATGCATATCATGTGGTTGTGGGTAATTTAGTTATAGTGACACAGGAAAAACAATTGAGAATCAAGGAATTTTCCACGGATTTAATTTTGGTACCATTACGACCAGGGTAATTTTTATAAGCGCCACAGAAGGCCCTCTACTCCCTAGTTCTGTGAGAATCTTGGGGTCGCCGGAGGCTTTCAGGCTATATATGTGTATGATACATGCATATTCGTAACAGGATTCGCCTCGCGTGGGTGATGTTTGAATTGGGTTGCGAAAACTATGAATTGCGCTTGTCAACCCCTGGAATCCCATGTATTAACAGTCGACACCTGTTGTTGATCATATCATATTATCTTATTTCAGCTGCCTTTCGAAAACGCCCTATCTAAAAAAAATTCAAAAACGCTGTATCTTGGAATTGGTTTTAAGAATAGCCCATCTAAAAATTCGGTTGACGAACGTCCTTTCTCAGAATTTTTTTTTAAATAACCCTTTCTGGCATAGTAAACATGTATTGAGATAATGTTCAGCTAGAAAATGTTTGAGTAAGGTTCTGAGGTAGCTCGTTCTTCAAAAACTTTTAATATTAGGAATTTTTGAAACGGCAGCCAAACATGGTGTGATTCCACTTAACGTTCGTTATGTAGAGATTTCACAAAATTTTGGCATATGCAAGTTCACAGTCCGCTTCATCTCAATCTCACAAAGTATAAGTTACAAGTTTTTCAAAGTTCCTATATCTCCATACAATGTATATAAAATTTTACTTTAATGGAAGAAACCTTTGTTGTTTCGGTCCTTAAACTTAGATAGATAAAATCACTAAATTTACGACAAGGAAAAACTCAAATGGAAAATAATTTCAAAAACCGATCAGAATTTTCGAGACAAGGCTCTTTCCTATAATCTATTGTTCGACTTCTTCTTCTTCTTCTTTCCTTCCTTAACTCCTAATGGAGCATAGGGCCTCGACAACCGATTGAATATTATTCTATTTGGTGCTATCCTCGTGACATCATTCCACGTGTAACCTGCATCTTCCTATTCCTTATCGACAGTTCTACGCCAGGTTTTCGCTGGCGCCCCGGGTCTTCTGCTTCCCTGCGGGTTCCACCGCAGTGCTTGCCTTGCTATATTGTCTGGAGGCCTCCTAATCGAGTGTCCAATCCACGACCGCTTGCGTTTTGCAATTTCTGTGGCTGCCTTTGTTTGGCTTGTCCTTCGCCACAATTCGTCGTTTGTTATTGCTTCGGGCCATCGAATTTTCAAGATTCGGCGTAGGCATTTATTAATAAAAACTTGCAGGCGCTTCTCAATTAAGCTTGAACTTTTCCACGTCTCACAAGCATAAAAGATAACTGATTTAACATTTGACTTAAATAGCCGCAGCTTAGTTTTCAGTGATATATGACTGGACCTCCATACTTCTGTCAGTTGGCCGAAGCCGCTCTTGCTTTATTTATGCGGGATGTAACGTCCCGTCCGCACCGCTTCTATTGGAGATAATACTGCCGAGGTAAACTGCGGAGTCTACACATTCAATTTCGTTTCCATCGACAGTGAACATTGTTGGTCTTGCTGAAACATTATAACCGCATTTTATGATTTTTGTTTTGTCGGTATTGATACTTAGCCGGCCCTTTTGGCGTATCTGTCCACGACTTCTAAATTATATTGTAGGTCTGTGCCTCTGTGACTTAGCATACAGACATCGTCTGCATACTCTAAGTCTTCTAACTGGCCGAAAGGTGTCCACTGTATTCCATGCCTTCCGGTTGTCGCACGCCTCATAATTTCATCCAATGCCACGATGAACAAAAGCGGAGAGAGTACACAACCCTGCCGTACACCGCTTTTGACATCGAAGGGTTCCGAAAGACATCCGTCGTGACTCACACGGCTTTTAAACTCGTCATACATGGCCTTTATAATGTTGATTATTTAGTGGGCATACCTCGGCTTCGAATACATCCCATATGAATTGCCTGTCAAGGCTGTCAAAGGCTTATTTGAAGTCAATTAGTAGTAATAGGCGGATGTTCTATATTCGCAGCATTGTTCAACAATAATTCGAACAGTATTTATTAGTCAACGCAGGATCTGTTTTGTCTAAAGCCAAACTGGTTTTCGCGTAACGCTGTTTCCACGGCCTCTTGAATTCTCGTTAGTAAAATCGTAGAGAATACTTTGCTGGGAATAGGGAGTAAAGTGACACCTCTGTAATTACAATCTGAAGCATCTCCTTTTTTTGGCACTTTATTCGACTAGTCCACTATCAACTTTGGCATTTATTGAAAGTCGTCAGCTGGTATTCAATTCCAACATATCATGCAATCGCCTAACTGTCAATAATCGATTACTGGCAGTTTGATAAACTCAATTTGTGAGCTGTAGATGGCTAATGTGAGTTTGGCATTGCTCTATTATTTCCCTGCAAAAATTGTTGGATTACGTGTTCCATTTTCTTCATGTTGGAGTACTCTAACATTACTCCTTTGCAATGCGTTTTGCGGACCACCATCAGCCGATCATTGCTCGTTTTTTAACGATAGTAATCACGACACGATGACGATCGAACAGAGTTGCCAAAAGGAAAATATTGCATGCAAATAACTAATAATATAATTTTACTTTGGCAACTCTGATAAAATGCAACAGCGCACTGGTTTTATGTATACATACTAAAGTATGTATAGAGAAATATTAGTTTCTTTATTCACGCAAATGCTAAATAACATAAGAATATTCGTAGTATAAAATATAAAAGTTGTATTGCCCCTCTTCATTTACTTTCATTTTAAATTAAATTCACTTCGATGATTCCTTCCGACACAATTCCTCTTTAGTACTTTGGCATATGATCCTCTGTGGGGCTCCATGGAGTACTACAGTGAAAGTACTTTGGAAAGTAATCTCACGTATGTACTCTATGGAAAACTCACAAACAAAGCGAGAGTGGGATCACCTACTCCTCTCCTAGGACATCGCAATGTTAATTGGAGCACATTTTTTGTATGAATACAGATTAGATTTGGAGCAGTCCTATACTCCCAAAGGAGTATTTCTTACATTATTTATAGAGTACTCACGTTTTTGAAGGGTTAATCAATTTCAGTTGCATGAAACACATTTATTACGGACGAATGACTAACCCTTTTACACTTTCAGATATATCAAAAATATATATTTTTGTAAGCTCCTTCTGAATTAAATAAAACTTTTTTATTCAAAAGCAATGAGTTGATTCAACAATAACTCCATAACGTCTTTACTAATAGCTGGACTCATTAAAAACCACAAACAAATGTATCAAATAGTGGAATCATTCCCTAATTGAGCGCACAAAACTAGTCCATTTGTGAAAATCTATTATTTTACTAAACAAATTGTGCTAATCGATTATTCGAATAGTCGATTATCAGAAGCTCGAGTTCGATAGAAATAACTAGTGGAAGTATGCGAAAAGCATTCGCTTAACTAGATATGAATCGGTTGGGTATAAATGTATAAAACCTGTTCCCGGCCCCGATACCGATTCAGGTAAACTCATTTCCTTCCTTCCTTTCCATTATCAACATTCATTGGCACATTCACATATACCTTAAATATATACACCAGAAGTTGTCGTTTATATGTATGTACATTACGCGCTTTCTTAGTTTTCTACGCCATAACACAATAAATTATTATGCTTGACACGTCACTTGTTGTGATTAAATAATTATTTTAATTTATTCTCATTCTCCATAATAACATACACGAAGCGAATAAAATTACACAATTAATTCCACTGTAACTCGTTGCTCTCCTACTTTATCCAATTACTTAATCTTCATCACTATCGTTTTCCTTTTTATCGTCGTTCTCATATTCGTCATCTTCATCATCATCAGAATCTTTTGCTAATTTGCGACCACCACCGCGTCCTATCTGGTGACGTCCGTGATGATGTTTAGCATTATGGCCACCCCTTCTCTTGTCTCGGGACTGGAGTTTTGTTGTTGGTTTCGCTGAATGCGAAGCAGTGGGCAATGCCAACAGCATGTCTTCAATAGTTCGATCTTTTAACTCATGATTATCACCCACCTCAGCAAAGAAGCGACGTATATTGCGTATTATGCGATGGTGTGGCAATTCCTATGGGCGGCGCCAAAGAAATTTGAGGGCATTGGTTGTGCCAGATGGCAGTAAGTAAGTATTGCATCGGTTAAATGTCATTTTGGTGAACACAATAAAGCAATCGATAAGGTGGCAGCACATTGACAGCAAAACATGAAGTAAACAGAGATTTTTGTTTAGTTTTTACTTTGCTTTACAGTTATTGATGTTAATATCGTGAAGTAAAATGTGCATTAGTAGGTGAATGTGCTGGCGTTCGTGTGTGGCTTAAAATGTACACCGGATGTGGGTTTGAGCGTATTTTAGGGTATGTGTGTTCGTTAAAATCAAAGCACATTACAATGCTATTGGCATCTTAATGGATTGCTGAACGAATGGGGATGTATTTATTTTTTTGCCAAGTGTACTTTGCCAAAATGTGCACGTAAAGTGCAAAAATGTTTTAAGCAAACTTTTGTATTTCCGTTAAGTTAAAATTAAAAAGATAGTGTTTTGTATTTCAGATAGCACTCGGCAAATGATTAAAGAGAAAAGCTTTTCGATTGTATAATGTTAACATAAAGATAAGAAATATGGCATTAGCCCGCACGAAGATGAATATTTCACAACAAAATCTAGAGGCAGCTAAGTAAAAATATTAAATTATGAAGTTATGCGCACCAACGTGTTTCCCAGTTAAATACCTACTGACCTGTGTAATCGATTTGAAAATACCTTCATTAGTCAACAACAAAACTCTTTAAAAAGAAGAATATACATATGTATATACATATATAAAACTAGCAGACCCGGCAGACGTTGTTCTGCCCTAAATTTGGCCTATCTGCATACATTTTAATAAGCTTTTTCCGTGTAACTCTGCCCTACCCCTCTACACTTTTTCCTAATCCTTATACTCACTCCTCCCTCCGTCTTTTTCGCTTCATCTCCATCTTCGTCTCATTCTATCTCTTTCTCAGTCTCCTTCACTCTTTTCTCTTCTCTCAAGTTGTTCTCCTTCTTCTTCATCTCTTATAGCCAGTCCCAGTGGGTGGTATGTATTTTGTTCCAGTCCCACTCCGAGTCTCAGTCTCAGTCCCAGTCCTAGTCCTAATCCCAGTCCCAGTCCGTCTCTGGTATACTTCCCGGAAAAAAGCATCGTAAATACTAAGATAGGCAAATTTATATACGAAATTTCAGGCATATCGAATATGACGTATGTAAATAGGTATGTGGGTATTATTAATTCTTGTCTTTATTTCGGCTTCGCATGCATATTTATCAGTTTTGCCAGGTTGATGCGACTAAATCGAATATCGCAATGAACTTTAGAGCTCTCAGCAACAGCTTTCATTTGATATCCATAATACACACATATTCTAGGGGTATCCGGGTCCATGTTTTGGCCTATACCGCCTAGACCGTAGTCACCCTGCGGTGTAAAACTTACTTTGTACTAAAGCATACATCAACAGCTTCAATTTGATACACATAATGTAAAAACACAGTCCAGGTGTATCCTGGTCCACGTTTTGGGCTATATCTCGAGACCCTAGCCTCGCAGTTATATTAAAATTACCCTGTACTATAGCACTCATCAACAGCTTTCATTTGATATCCATATTGTATAAAACACGTTCTATGGATACCCAGGTCCAGGTTTTGGGCAATATCTCGAGACCCTAGCCTCCCAGTTGTATGAAAATTATCCTGAACTATAGCACTCATCAACAGCTTTCATTTGATATCCATATTGTATAAACACATAAACAGGGGTACCCGGGTCCACGTTTTGGGCTATATCTCGAGACCCTAGCCTCTCAGTTGTATGAAAATTATCCTGTACCATAGCAATCAGCAACAGCTTTCATTTGGTATCCATATTGTATAAACACATACTAGGGGTACCCGGGTCCAGGTTTTGGGCTATATCTCGAGACCCTAGCCTCCCAGTTGTAAGGAAATTATCCTGTACTATAGCACTCATCAACAGCTTTCATCTGATATCCATATTGTATAAACACATTCTAGGGGTACCCGGGTCCACGTTTGGGCCTATATCTCGAGACCCTAGTCACCCAAACAAATGCAAGTGAACAGTTCGAAGCAATTCGTTCGCACGTAATCGCCTACTGCAAGTACGTAAACTTCTCAAATAGTTCATCTGAATTTGCACTTAAGCGCCAAGGTTATCGATAAGGAAAGTGTCAACAAATCGCTTTCCTCATGCTGCCCACCAGTGTTGCCAGAACTTTTTCAGAAAAAACGCTAGATTGACAAGAATAAAAAGCTAAATAAAAATTAATAAGGCTAAGAAAACATGCTAAAATTTTAAGGCAACTTTTTGTGCATTTTATTAATTTTT
>JARSSU010006069.1:0-49908 GCA_029619165.1 Eurosta solidaginis
GAAGTAATTAAGAATTAAAATAAATGAGCAGACATTAAAAAAAGTGTTCACTTTAAAAAAAAACGTTTACTTTTTTAAAACTGGGTACTTTTCAGGACCGGTACTCGGGTACTTTTTGAGCCGGGTATTTTTGGGTATATTTTTATAACCGGGTCGTTTTTTGAGCCGGACACAGTAAAAACTAAAATATCTGGTTCAAAAAAAGTGTCCTCCCCGGCCTGTTTAGCCTTACCTAAAAAGTAACCGGTTCAAAAAAAATACCCGTAAAAACTTTAGAACCGGGTACTTTTGGAGCCGGTATTTTTCTAGAACCGCGTACTTTTTTAGAACGGGTATCTTTTTATAACCGGGTTGTTTTTTGAACCGGATATCATTAAAATAAAACATCTGGTTCAAAGAAAGTGTCCGGTTCAAAAATCGACCCGGTTATAAAAGATGACACGATTCTAAAAAAGTACACGTTTCTAGAAAAATACCCGGCTCCAAAAAGTACCCGGTTCTAAACGTTCTTACCTGCTATTTTTTTCGAACCGCTTACTTTTTAGATAAGGCTAAACAGGCCGGTGAGGACCTCACGTAGACTGAGTGAGTCCATAGTCCCCCAAGAGTTTGCTCAACGGCCAAGTTGAAAGACCCTGTCAGAACCTGGACCTATGTTATATTTGGTTTAAGATTCTAGGACCATTGCCAAAATATACTCCGTCCCCTTGGAAAGTACTATGAATTTCTAGGGCCATTACCACTTGCTGCTTCCACATCTGACAGCCGTATCACATCTTATAGCTAGAGTCTTAGCCTGGCAGCGCAGTGCACGAGTACAAACTTGCTCGATCGTTTCCTCCTCCAACCCGCACTTCCACATCTGCTAACATGAGCCTACAATCTCATCTGTTTCAATTATATGAGTAACGTTGTTAGTCTAAAGTTATAAGACCTGTACATGATCTTCAATATTTTGCAGTCCCGCGCTTGGTTGCATGTCTTTCCTGCTTGGTCGATCATGTGCAACTCTTGCCTTCTTTTAATCTCACCTAATCTGATTGGGGCGTTTATGGTACAAGCTTGTAGCCATGCGCCCGTTTTTTGCTAGCTCATCCACTTTTTCGTTCCCACACCTTTTCTAATATGTCCATGGACCTTATAATTATGTATACTTTTGAACTATCTCGATTTTTTTCCAGGATTGCTTACACTCTAACACTTGTTTCAGATGTTGTGTTAAGCGAGATTATTGCCTGAATTGCTGCTTGGCTGTCAATGTAATAATTTACGCGGCTAGAGTTTTAAGCTGTTTTCATCAATGTTTCTACTGCTTTAGGCACAGCTTCTATTGAAAAACCCTACAGTGATCTGGCTACTTGTAGGATCTGTTTATTTCTAGATCAGCGCAGTATACCGCAGATATACAATCGTATCGCCTCGACTGCCATTAGAGCACCCTCGCGCAAACTTCTTACTCTTTTGTGGATCTAAGAGACCCTTCAAAGCGCTAGGTAGGGAGTAAATGAACTTTTTTGGAGAAGCGTACTTTTTTATAGACCGGTTTATTCTTAACTGGGTTCTTTTTCAGATACTTTTTTAAAGACGGCAATCCACGTCAGCACTTAAACTGATGCGATATACTAACAGTAAGAGTCCAAAGATAAATTCACTTTGGCAGCATTCCTAGGATGCACATTCTTTCAGTGTTTAAAATTGCGTTAACTACAACAATTACCTTTGTATGTTCGAGTGTTGTTGCTGAAACTGACAGCAAATTTATTCATAGCAATTGAAGTTTATTTGCTTTGAAAACCAATGGTGACACCTTCAATCAACAATAACAGTCAGCAGATTTTCAAAAACTTTTTGACGTCTTTCCTGTCTTGAACCACCTTTAAGCTTTTGTTATTTTGTGTTTTGTTTTGATTGACTGTGCTTATATTGCTTATGTTATTAAATAAATATGTAGAGCTAATATAAAATTAGTGCTGAGTTGTCACTGACAATCTGGGTGCGATACCAACTGAAGATGAGATGTTCTCGCGTTAGTATATAAGGCGCGATGACCTCTGAAAAGATTTTATATCGAGCTCCTCCTTCAATCTGCGTCGTACATCTTTCAAATTTTCCATACAAATTGGCCGGCGAGACCTACATGCTTTATGCGGACTCCGAACAAATTTTCACTGACAAGTTTTTCATCGCAGCTATACACTCGGAATGTTTGCAAATCACTGCCGAGGGTAACCCAGTTTAGAAAAACTTTCTATACCTTTCATAATTTTGTCACAAATCTCAAAATTGTAAGTCCTTAAAGGGAAAAGAGATAGACCCACCAACAAGTATACCGAAATGATCAGGATGAAGAGCTGAGTTGATTTAGCCATATCCGTCCGTCTGTCTGTTTGTATGCAAACTAGTCCCTCAATTTTTGATATATCTTCATAAAATTTGGTGAGCGGGTATATTTAAATGTCCGATTAGACAATTGTCGGAACCGGCCGGATCGGACCACTATATAGCATATATCCTCCATACAACCGATTTTTCATAAAAGAGGATTTTTGTCTTATCTTCCTCAAATAATCAGATTGAAGCTGCAAACTTCACCATATGCTTTCGTGTATTGTACATATTGTTGTCGGAAAAAATGAATGAGATCGGTCGTATATATAGCATATATCCCCCCACAACCGTTGTTCAGATAAAGAGCTTTTCGTAATTACTGCCCCATTTTAACAGCTAGAGGCTTCAACTTTCACCGAATGCTTACTTGTAGGGCAGTCATTGTTGTCTGAAATAAATTTTATAGATCGGTGGTATATATAGTATTGTAACGATTTTACTGAAATTCCTCTTATTTGCCCTTTTGCTAGGTTCGTATCGCTAAATTTCAAAATAATACTGCTATTGCTCGCTAGATATCGTCTTAGTCGTTACTGCTTGACAACTCAAATCAAACTGACTTCCAGCGCCTCTACAATTGTCGCCTTTTATACTCTTTGATTTCAACCTTCGCATCTTCTAGGCGTTTCCAGAATCTACTAGTCCAGCAGCTCTCAAACTTCTCAGCTGTAACTACAATTACACAATTTAATAGTTTTTCTCATTGCATACTTATAGGAGTATCTCCGATATATGCATGTGTTAGTGCATTGACTCTCCGCTGCTCGTATACGTACATGGTACATATATGTAGACGCAGTTATTTTTTCGTTTATGTAGATACATAATGATTGAATTATTGATGTGCATTCACGTCACTGCTTAGCATCGGCTTAGAGATGATAGCATCGCTCAGTGCTGCTAACATTCGTTACAGTATATATCCTATACAACCGATTGTTCATATAAGAACCATGCCATGATTCTCAAAAACCTCAGAAGTACTTAGCTCCTCTCGAGACGTTTTGAAGCATTAATCGTGATATAGATAAGGATCGACTAAACCTACGATCACCTTATTTATAATATTACAACAAGAGCGAGGATCATATTTATATATCCGTGTCAACGGCACTACTTTACCGACTATAAATCAAGCTATAAACAGATTTTCGTACTAAACTAAAATTTTCAACGCATTCCACGGTGATGTTCACCGCAGTGAAATATTGAACAAAAGCCTTAATTTATTTGCAGCAGTAACTGTGCAATGTTTTGTACATACAAGGCAATCGATTATTAACTATGCATCTTTGTTGTCTTTACAGGAACTTAGCTTCTCAGAGCCCCTCTTTCGAATTGCATAGGGCAGTCAATTTATGACTTCAAAATACCATCTTTAGAAAAAAGCAGAATGCTGTAAACAGCTATGAAATACTTAACAGGCATTTCCTGTTGGGATGTAAATTTACCAAACACCTTGAAAAACTCCTGCTTGACGTATGGCTACCGTCTAAGTAGGCATAGAAAAAGTATCATCACAAGCAAATCCGTAGATCTGACAATATTTACAGGAGTCTGCGCGTCTTGAAACACATCTCCACATGAGTAATGAAACACCTTAATGTTGCTGCGAACCTATCATATTAAGACATCATATTTCTTAGGAAAGTGAGATGATCTCTACAACAAACTTTGAATGGAAGTTCCGACATAGCAGAGCAAAGTATTGCTAAACAGGAATAACAATTATTTTATTCCGATCACTAGGCTTTACTGATTTTAATGTTGGGAAAATAAAGGTAGTTTTGGCGGCCACCGTGGTGAAATGGTAGCGTAGCTCCTCCTACCTCACCGAAGATCCTGGGTTCTCGCCGCGGTCAAAGCAACATCAAAATTTTAGAAACAAGTTTTTTCAATTAGAAAAATTTTTTCTAAGCGGGGTTGCCCTGCGGCAGTGTTTGGCACGAACTCCGAGTGTATTTCTGCCGTGAAAAGCTCTCAGCAAAAACTCATCTGCCTTGCAGATGCCGCTCGGAATCGGCATAAAACATGTAGGTCCCGCCCAGCCAATTTGTAGCAAAAACTAAAAGGAGCGCGACGCCAATTGGAAAAGAATATTGGCCTAAAATCTCTTGGGAGTTTATCGCGCTTTACATTTATTTTATTTTATTATATAAATGACTTGGGCGGAAACAGCTCTGTGCAGTTGGCACCTACTTGGGCGAGCAATTAAAAAAACCATATCTCATTGGTTTGTCCACCGTTTGTCCATGTTTGTCCAGGAAAAATTTTCGTTTGTCCACCTTTTGTTAAAAAATTATAACAAAAATATTTTTTTTTATATTATTTTTTATTTATTTATTTTTTAAATAAATATAAAACAAAAAGGTTGCAAGTTTCAGGTTTTTTGTGGTCTGCATGTAAAAACTATGACTATGAATCACGTATTTCAACAATATATGACGTAACGTAACTATTTGATGAAATTTGATGATTTTGAAGCTTCTAGCCGTAAAAAGAGGGTAAAATTACAGTTTATTTGGGGTATATAATATATATACCACCGATCTCTATGATTTTTTCAGACAACAATATTTTCTACATACGTAAACATTCTCTGAATTTGAAGTCTCTAGCTCTTAAAATAGGGCAGTAATTACGAAAAGTTTCTTATCTGAACAATCGGTTGTGGGGATATATATTATATATACGATCGATCTCATCAATTTTTTCAGACAACAAATATTTGCATTTACAAACAGACAGACGGACAGGCGGACATGGCTAAATCACTCAGCTCTTCATCTCTGATTATTTCGGTATACTTAATGGTGGGTCTATCTATTTTCCTTTAGGGAATTACAATTTTTGGTATTGCGTGACGAATTAATATACCATTTCATTTCATGAAAGGTATAAAAACAGAAATCGTGTGTGAGTTGGCATACTCCATTTACGAGTAATTAAAAAAACCAAATGCCATTCGTTTGTCCAGCAAAAATTTTCGTTTGTCCACCTTTTGTTAAAAAGTTATAACAAAAAAATTTTTTTTGTTTTATTGGCTTATTGATAAATGATTCAGGTTCGATTCGAGCTCAAGCCAGAACAATAATTTTTTTCTAATGATAATTATTGTTATTTTTTAATTTTCTAAATGGATAGACTTACGTCAAGCTAGCAGACCCACACTTTTTTGCGAATACCTCGAAAACCAAATGAGCATCTAAGTTATCTTTTGTGGCCATAAATAGCATCTAAAAAGCACTTAATTCTTAAACTACTTAAACTTATTTTTGAGCACTTCGGTCTGCCACCTTTGCCGACGTGTTTTTTTAATTACTCGTAAATGGAGGTGCCATTTCACAAACGATTTTTGATTTTTTGAAGTAACTTCTTAAAAGAAGGTGGCAAACGAAAATATTTCCAGGACAAACATGGACAAACGATCGGCAAACGACGGACATACGATTTAGCACAATAAAGCGAAATAATTTTTGGGGTTTTTTCGAAAAAAAAATATTTTTGTTATAACTTTTTAACAAAAGGTGGACAAACGAAAATTTTTGCTGGACAAACGTGGACAAACGAATGGCATTTGGTTTTTTACATTTTTTTTTTTTTTTTTTTTTTTTTTTTTTTTTTTTTTTGTGTTCGTGGAAGGAGGAAATGCTTTATGCACTGACCGGGATATTTAAGCCTCACTGCGAGACTCTCCGAGTTAGGACTCCCTTCTTCCATGAAGGCCTACCCACTAAAACCTAACCTCCCACGGCCCGCGCAAATCCCGTACCTGGGACCGCGTTTAGCATTACTCGGTTACGGGTGCGCGCTACGTGAGCTCTATGGCTACTCTCACGCTAATGGCTAGGCATCCGTCTTCCTCGTTTACTGGTAAGTATATGCCCCACATATTGTGCTGACCGTATCCATCTGTCTCTTTCGACAGGTCATGTTATTAATGACACTGCCCGGGGATAGGTCGCCAAGTACCTCCTTCTACCCTCCTTCGCTGATCGGAGAAGTGCCTGCATTCGAAGAAGGTGTGGCGTACGTCGTCTATTTTCCCACAGTACAGACAGCTCGGGCTATCAACCTTACCCATTCTGTGCAGTATTTGCGAAGTAACCATGTACCGTTTAGAAACTGGGTCAGGTAAAAGTCAACCTCTCCGTGCGGGTCGCTTCAACATGGATCAAGTTCAGGATTAGTTCCCTAGTCCACTTTCCTACGATGCTGTTGCTCCACTGTCTTGCCAACGTCCGGATCCATTCATATCGCGCCTGCATGGAAACAGCATCTCTACTGCTTCGATCCCTGTCATTAATTGCTTTCATTCCCAACAGAAGATATAGCGGATGGTTCCCGCAACGACCAGGACACCTTCAGCGATACCAGCGTAAGACGAAATATTCGCAGCGCCCCTCTGCGTTGAACCGAGGTGAGGGCGACTCGTTCTTCCGGTATTTCATTTCATCCGCCAAGATTCTGCACCATATAAGAGTATAAAATCCACTGATACAAGCACTTCCTTGTACATGCTTTGGACCACCTGTTTTTGCCATTACTCTACTCAACTGCGGCTATTATAGCGCGCAGCTCGTTTCGCAGATAATTACTCTGTAAATGAGGTGCCAACTTCACACTCTATTTTTGTCTTTTTGAAATAACTTTTTAACAAACCCTGGACAAACTAAAGAAAATGTCTCTGGACGAAACATGGACAAACTGACTGCAAACGACGACATTCGATTAGCACGATAAAGCGAAAAATAAATTTTGGCGTTTTTTCGGGGAGACAAAAAAAATATTGTGTGTATAACGTTTTAACAAAACGGTGACAAATCGAAAATTTTGCATGGACAAACGTGACAAAACGATGCCAAACGAATGGCATTTGGTACAATTACGCGTAAATGAGGTGCCACTTCACACTCTGTCTTTTTTGAAATAACTTTTAACAACCATGGACGAACGATAAATGTCTCCGGACAGACATGGACAAACGACTGGCTACACGACGGACATGCGATTTAGCACGAGTAAGCGAAAATATAAGGTTTGGGGTTTTTCGATATTTTTGTTATCGACTTTTTACAAAAGGTGACAATAAAACGAAATTTTTTCTGACAAACGTGGACACAGCATGTGGAACACGACGGGCATGCAATTTAGCGCAATAAAGCGCAAAATAATGTTGGGGATTTTTCGATATGATTTTTGTATCACGTTTTAACACAAGGGACAAACGAATTTATTGCTGGAAACAACGTGGACAACCGATGCATGGTTTTTTAAATTAACTCGTAATGGAGTCCCAACGTTCACACACTATTTTTGTTTTTTGAAATAACCTTTTAACAAACGCATGACGAACGAGTAACTGTCTCCTGGACAAACATGGACAAACGATTGGCGAAACGACTGACATGCGATTTTAGCACATAAAGTCGAAATATAATTTTTGGGGTTTTTCGAAAAAAAATATATTTTTGTTATAACTTTTTACAAATAGGTGGACAACGAAAATGTTTTCTGGACAAACGTGGACAACGATGACAAACGACGGGCATGTCGTTTTTAGCTACAATAAAGCGAAAAATAAATGTTTGGAGTTGTTTCCGACATCACAACACTATTTTGTTTGTTTTTGACATAACTTTTCAACAAACGTGGACAAACGCACATTCTCGCTGGACAAACGTGGACAAACGACTGGCGATCGTCGTCATTCGTTTAGCACATTACTGCGGAAAATAAATGGAGGTCTCTTCGAAAAACACCTATTTTTGTATAACCTTTTTAACAAAGATGGACAAACGAAAATGTCTCCTGGACAAACGTGGACACACGATTGACAACTACGGCATGCGATTAGTCACAATAACGCGAAAATACATTTTTTCGGCTTTTTTCTCGAAAAAACACAAATAGTTTTGTTAGACCTTTTAACAAGTGACAAACGAAAATTTTTGCTGGACAACGTGGACACACGATGGACAAACGAATGACATTTGGTTTTTAATTACTCGTAAATGGGAGTGCACTCTTTTTTCTCTTTTTTTGAATAACTTTTTAACAACCATGGACAACGAAAATGTCTCCTGGACAACATGGCCAAACGATTGGCAAACGCCGACATGCGATTTAGCACGATAAAGCGAAAAATAAATTTTGGGGTTTTTCGAAAAAAAATATTTTTGTTATAACTTTTTAACAAAAGGTGGACAACGAAATTTTTTCTGCAAACGTGGACAAACGATGACAAACGAATGGCATTTTGTAATTACTCGTAAATGGACGGTGCCAACTTCACACACTATTTTTTGTGAAATACTTTTTAACAAAAGATGGACGAAAAGAAAATGTCTCCTGGACACGTGGACAAATGATTGGCACACGACGGCATACGATTTAGCACAATAGCAAAAAATAAATGTTGGGGTTTTTTCGAAACAAAAAATATTTTTGTTATAACTTTTTAACACAAAGTTGGGCACAAACGAAAATTTTTCCTGGACAAACATGGACAAACGATTGGCCAAACGACGGGCATGCGATTTAGCACATAAGCGAAAATAAATGTTTGGGGTTTTTTCGATATTTTTGTTATAAACTTTTTAACAAAAGGTGGACAACGAAAATTTTTTCTGGACAAACGTGGACAAACGATGGACAAACGCAATCCCATTTGGTTTTTTTAATTACTCGTAAATGGAGGTGCCAACTTCACACACGAGATTTGTTTTATACTCAGTTGAGCAGAGCTCACAGAGTATATTAACTTTAATTGGATAACGGTTGGTTGTACAGTATAAAGGAATCGAGATATTATATAGACTTCCATATATCAAAATCATCAGTATCGAAAAAAAATTTGATTGAGCCATGTCCGTCCGTCCGTCTGTCCGTTAACACGATAACTTGAGTAAATTTTAAGGTATCTTCATGAAATATGGTATGTAGGTTCCGGGCACTCATCTCAGATCACTATTTAAAATGAACGATATCGGACTACAACCACGCCCACTTTTTCGAATCGAAAATTTCAAAAAACCGAAAAAATGCGTAATTCATTGCCAAAGATGGATAAAGCGATGAAACTTGGTAGGTGGAATGACCATATGACGCAGAGATAGAAAATTAGTAAAATTTTGGACAATGGGCGTTGCACCGCCCACTTTTAAAAGAAGGTAATTTAAAAGGTTTGCAAGCTGTAATTTGGCAGTCATTGAAGATATCATGATGAAATTTGGCAGGAACGTTACTACTGTTACTATATATGTGCTAAATAAAAATTAGAGAAATCGGATGAAGAACACGCCCACTTTTATTTTTTAGTAAAATTTTAACAAAAATTTAATATCTTTACTGTATATAAGTAAATTATGTCAACATTCAACTCCAGTAATGATACGGTGCAACAAAATACAAAAATAAAAGAAAATTTCAAAATGGGCGTGGTTCCGCCCTTTTTCATTTATTTGTCTAGAATACTTTTAATGCCATAAGTCAACAAAATTTACCAATTCTTCTAAAATTTGGCAGAGGCATAGACTCTATGACGGTAACGTTTTCTGTGAAAATGGGCGAAATCGTTGAAGCCACGCCCAGTTTTTTATACACAGTCGACCGTCTGTCCTTCCGCTCGCCGGTAACACGATAACTTGAGCAAAAACCGATATATCTTTACTAAACTCAGTGCACGTACTTATCTGAACTCACTTGTATTGTATAAAAAATGGAAGAAATCCGACTATGACCGCGCTCAACTTTTCGATATCGAAAATTACGAAAAATGAAAAAATGCCATAATTCTATACCAAATATGAAAAAAAGGATGAAACATGGTAATTGGATTGGTTTATTGACGCGAAATATAACTTTAGAAAAAACTTTGTAAAAATGGGTGTGACACCTACCATATTAGGTAGAAGCAAAATTAAAAAGTTCTGCAGGCGAAATAAAAAAACTTGAAATCTTGGCAGGTATTACATATATAAATAAATTAGCGGTAGCCAACAGATGATGTTCTGGGTCACCCTGGTCCACATTTTGGCCGATATCTGGAAAACGCCTTCACATATACTCCCTTTTAAAACTCTCATTAATACCTTTAATTTGATACCCATATCGTACAAACACATTCTAGAGTCACCCCGGTCCACCTTTATGGCGATATCTCGAAGGCGGCCACCCATAGAACTAAGGCCCACTCCCTTTAAAATATTTATTAACACCTTTCGTTTGATACCCATATTGTACAAACGCATTCTAGAGTCACCCCTGGTCCACCTTTATGGCGATACTCGAAAAGGCGTCCACCTATAGAACTAAGGCCCACTTCCTTTCACTTTCCTTACACTCAGTAACACCTTTCATTAATACAAACAATTCTACAGTCACCCCTGGCCACCTTTATGGCGATATCTCGAAAGGCGTCCACTCTATAGAATTAAGCCCTACGCCCTTTTAAAATACTCATAACACCTTTCTTATGGCGATATCCCTATATAACCACCTATATAACCATGGCCCACTCCCTCTTAAAATACTCTTTAATACCTTCCATTTAGTACACATGTCATACAAACACATTCCAGGGTTACCCTAGGTTCATTTTCCTACATGGTGATTTTCCCTTATTTTGTCTCCATAGCTCTCAACTGAGTATGTAATGTTCAGTTACACCCAGAACTTAGCCTTCCTTACTTGTTTTGAAATAACTTTTTAACAAAAGGTGGACAAATGAAAATTTTCCTGGCCAAGCATGGACAAACGAATGAGATATGGTTTTTTAATTACTCGCCCAAGTAGGTGCCAATTTCACAGAGCTGGCGGAAACTGAGTTTTTCGTGTAGCCAAAATTTTAAGTCACATACGCAAGGATGCAAAATTTAATACAAGCGTCTTGCTACAATCCACAACAAAGTGACACTATTCACACATCCAGTACGCACAAAGGCTTCAGAGGTTATGCTCAACCTTCGCCCAATAGATCTGAATGGTAAGCTGCAGGAAAGGTTCACTCTTGCCATTCTTCAAACAATAAGTAACGAACGTCTGCAAAGGCATTAAAGCAGCCCATTAAAGAATCGTTTAGTTATTGTAATTGTACCGATAAAGACACTGCCCAAAGGTTTTGGGAAATGTTGTCGATGTAGATTGTTCTTTGCCACACATACCTAGATCCGGCACAGTTCCGATAACTTGCACCATTAATTACTAGCCTGATTATCTCTTGAACGATGAACCTTCAAAATTCATACCACTCCTCCGACCAGACACAACATGTTTCTGAGGTGGACAAGAAATGTCGAGTCATACGATACTCAACCCTGTTGCAGTAACGAAAGCTCTAGTAATTGTGTTGCTTCCTTACTACACTGCGACACCCTGCCATGTGGTGCCTCGTAGCGACATTTTCATGAACATATTTTTTTATCTTTGCTTCAAGTTACCTTCAAGAGCCCATAAAACTTAGCCAAATAGTAACACTCATTGAATTCATAAACATGATTGGCCACAATGGAAGGAAGCAAGGCACAAATGCATGACTCGCTTCTTGTTTCATAACTTCCGCGTTGATTGTGTGGCCTCTCTCTTTCTCTCTCATTCATTGCTATGAAACTTACTATTTCACATTTCCTGGAAACTTTTTTCCATTTAATTGTGGCTAAATTCTTGGACAAATGCCAAGAAAATTAATTTATTTGTTGCTGGTCAAATAAAAGCTATAAAATGCCAAATGGACACAATACTCGGTTCGTATTCGGAATAAAAAATATGACTGCGGATGGAGAAATGTGAAAAGTAATTAGGAAACTCATTGCAGTGACACTTTCCGCCGTAGTCGAACTAAGTACATACATTGTGTCTATTAATATATGTAAGGATATATGCGTATTAAATTTAAAACAAACGAGGAGTAATTTGAATTGTTAAAGGCTCAGAAGAATTGTTGGAAATCATTTTCTGACGACAAGTTTGGTTTAAGAGATGAACAATCGGGACATCGGCGTGCGCAGCTTGGTTAGTTAGCGAGGTCATGCTGTGGTGGTTTCTAGTATGGCTACGTTTTTTCAATTAGGAATTTTTTAACTTGTCCTGATTTAGTCACTTACTTTCCCATCTCAACTTCAGAAGGCATGAATAATGGACCTCCTTTATCTTAGACAGCTTAACGAAAAACGTGCGCCTAGAAATTCGAGGCTGTATATTGAACATCGGTACCAAAAAAAATGGGCAAAATGGCTCCACTTCCCCTTATACAAAAAACTTCTGCACACAGACTTTGTTGGTATGCGTCATAAACATCGAAGGGATAGACCAGCGATGATTCATGCTCACTCTTTTCATATCTTAATATATTCATAAGGGCTTTGAGAATAAGCGGTTGGTCAAAATCATATTCGTTGGCGGAATAAGGAGACATCCCAGAAAATTGTCTTTATCTCATTTGAACTTTCCTTCGATACATCTTGCTATGGTGAGCGTTTAGCATAGATGTCACTAAGCTTCAAAACCTCCGCAAAATTTGCAGTTTATCATATTGTCACGGATATTACCACCCCTAAGTTATCCCATCACTAAGGCGATGCTAAGGCCATGCCAAGCAGTATTTACGTTAATAATCAAATCAAGTATACACATATATAAGGCAGCCCAGAGAGATGTCACACACAGATGCATTTACTTATACGGCTATGTGCGCGCGAGAGACTGTAAACTACAAACATTCACATCAATAATTCATCTGTATGTGTTTACATAAACGAATAAATAATTGCGTCTACACATATGTACGTATTACGAGCAGCGGAGTGGCAATGCACAAACACATGCATATATCTTATCTCAGTGGTCACAAGAGAGGGCAATAATTTGTGCACGTAGTTGTGGCTGGCGATTTTGTAGCCGAAACAACTAGTAACTTCTGGAAATCGAAGAGCCTAGAAGTATGCAGCATAAACTATAAAAGCGGTGCAGGCGAGTACGAAGTAATTCAGTTTGATTTGAATTGTCAAGCAGTTACGAGTAAGACGATATCTAGCGAGCAATAGCACTATTATTTTGAAAGTCAGTTTCCTTTAAGATATCAGTTTGGTTATTAAGCTATTCGTTGCACAGTTTGAGTGTTATTGTGAAGTACTTAATAAAGGCCATTTTTCCATCATTCAATATTGGAGTTATTTATTCAACAGTTTAGTGATTCGAACTTAGCAGAGGATTGCAAATAAGAGGATTTGCAAGTAAATTCGTTACAATATTATATGCTCGATTAGAAACCTACCTTATTTATTATCTTGTGGTCCAACAGCCGAAAAAACAAGACGAAAATTCGAGACTATGAGGGCTTCGTCCTTCTGGGAACCAGCGAAAACATGTCAGTTTAGAAATCAAATGGCAAATAACTTGTGCCAACAACTTTGGACTGAGCAGGCTATTGAAAGTAAAGTCTTTCTCTGCGAATAAAGTTCTGGCTCTACGAATTCACCCAATAGAGCTGTCCTGGTGTATGACTTGAAATCATGACGGTGTCGAGAAAATGAGATGGCTCTTGGAGAGTAGTTCTCCGGAAGATTTATGGCCCCTGACGCTGATGCTGACGCGAGTAGCAAAGCAGCTATAGCAATAAACTGAATGAACTTTACGCAGATATGAATATTTTGCACCAAATAAAAGCCCAAAAGCTTCGCTGACTAGAAGATATGTACGCGAATAGGCGAAAATGCTCCCCTCAAGAAAGTATCGACTCCGCAGTTTGGATATGGAGGAAGGGTGGACCTTCAGAGAGTTGAGTGAAGCAGCTCCTCCTCCACCAACCTTGATGCTCTCAATTGCGTGAGGTATCGCGAAACAAGGATAGCTAGCTTGACTTGTTACGAAAGGGCCAAAATCGTTTAGGAGTCTAAGCGTTAATTAATAATGATGACGTATGACAATTCCTATACCAAATCTGGACTATACTTATAATAACTTAGCATCACGACCAAAACGTGCCACATACCGACCACGGTACGTGCTATATGCACTATCATGTGAAAAAACGCATTAACGGGTAAGCTTAGGACTTAAAGTTTATTACGCTTTTACGGAATTGATACTGGATATTTTGTAATTTTTAAATCATTAACTGCAATATAAGTACATACCAGTAAACATTTTTGTTCAATCTCAATTTGAGATGCATTGAGAACTAAATCGAAAAAGTAAGCTTCCAATAAAACAAAAATGAATGAATCTCAAAAATTAATAGTGAAGAGCATTATTTCTCTTGCTTCTCAAATGATCTTCTTCTGTTCCGATTAATGCTCACATGAAAACAAACAGCATAAGCTTCTCTTGTACTCTTGCTGTCAACAACTAAGTAAATACGTATGACTTTCAAAGGTATTGATAAGCGCAATACCAAGCTTTGTAGCTTTAAAGCTTCCACAACCCAATTGTCAACCTTACCTAGGTGAGGGGAATCCTGATTCAAATATGAATACACCAAACATATGTTTAGCAAGCGAGGTTCTGACGACCCCAAGTTCCAAACGAAACTAGATGGTGTGGAGGGCGGGATCGCCTAGAAGGTTTAATTTATCGTTCCCGAGATAGTCGGGCTAGTACCTTAATGATGCTTTGTTACCGGAACCTTCCGGATCTATATCCGGCAAAGGACCATCAGTACCAATACACTCCCCAAGCCTTCGGGGAGCGTCTTTATCGTTAACACAACAACAACAACAACATGTGAGAAGGTGATGGCGTATTTGCCTAGGCCGAATATAGGTCGACTCCCATGCAAAATTGTACTAAATTTTAAAATATTAGTAAACGAAAACAAAATCAATTTTAGAAAAGAGATTGAGAATATATTTGTCCAAATGCTAAACAACACCGAAAATCAAACTGAGGAAGAACACTTTCAATCTTTGATAATTTTCAGCTTTGTTTTACTGGCTTTGTTTATTAGCATATAACAGGGACCCACTTTTATAGTTATTTTCTTAAAAAAATCTGGTTCAACAATATGTTCTAGTTGAAAGTTTATAGGATCCCGGGGATACTCATAGAATTGACGCGACGAATCATTGGCCTGAGGGGCTGAGAATTGGGGAACTTGAGCTGATAGTAGAATACTCTACATGCAGAAGTTGCTGGAAGTAACAGAAAGGAAAAGAAATGAGAGTTCCAGCTGTCGTGGATGGAAAAATTCACTTGACTGGAACAAAGCTAGTTACGGTCTTAAACTTTAACTTATTCGAAAAAATATGTTTTCACATTTTCCTATATAGATTTGTTTCTCTTATAAAAATCAGTAGTGTGAAAAACAACATGAGGAGTGCGGATTTAAATTTTATTTTTGGACTTATAAAATAAAAGTCCGGATTAAACAATTTCTTTCTGACTAAAATATTAAAAGTGCGAAAACTATTTTGTCTGTAGGAATTTTATTATAAACGAATAACAGTTTGAGTTCCTGATATATACATATATAAGTATTTAAGTATACTCAGCATTACTTTTGGGTGAGTATAATGTACGACTATTCTTACAGTCAAATCCGGCATGTTGACTTCATTGCATTCCTTCCCTTTTTACTCTCACTTAAGTGCCAAACAAAATAAATGCAGCTACAAAACTCGTAATATACTTATTTTAAAGCTGACAGCGCACATTACAAGGATCGAAGTATATAAAGTCGGCGACTCGTTAAACGTTGGTAAAGTTTGATTAACAATGTCGTGTGGCAATGATGAGCGTTGAGCGTTGAAAAATGCCTGTACACTGGCGTGGCTAAGTAACATTTTGAGAAGGGCTGAAGAACATATTTGTGCGACGAATAACGAGACATCCAAAAAGGAAGTCATCTCTCGAATTCATTGGTTATACATTAGGCCGGGTCGATTTGTGGGGAGGCAAAAAAAATCGCCCATTGCTCTGTGAAAATCATATCTAGGGATCAAAATAAGAAACTTCGCCGAAGGAACCATACCTCTAAAACGAATTTCTGATATCCCCCCTTTGGGTCGTAGGGGCAAATTTTGAAAAATCCCACTTTGAAAATGCCTATGTTTTTTCTTTTTTGGAGTTTATTTTTCTCTTTAGCAATTTATTTAGTCAGAACATATGTAAATGAAAAAATAATTTAACTTAGTAATAGAAAAGAAATTAAAAAAAATTATTAGAAATTAGCGTTTTTTACAACCCCCTTTTAAAACCAAGGCATCACTGTGATGCATTTGCATGCCGTAAACATAGTTGTGTGGGTTTTTTGTTCAACCGTTTAAAAAATGAAGGTATCACTGTGACACAATTGCAGATCGTAAAATTGCTTGTGTTGTTTTTTTAAGCCACCACAAGACATAGCAGGTAGCATTCAAATTGCCCCTACCCAAAAGTTCGACCCAAAGGGAGGGGGACATCAGAATTCGTTTTAGAGGTATGGTCCTTCGGCAAAGTTTCTTATTTTGATCCCTAGAATACGATTTTCACAGAGCAAAGAGCGATTTTAAATCGACCCGCCCTATTATACATACATATATAACACAAATAAGCACGTTGTCTTATTAAAAACCAACCAATTACCCTCAAACTTATGCGTACCACGTGTAAATACGGCTACCAGTGCGTATACGTAACATGTTTGTTTATTATTTGGTATGAATGAGTTATTTATACACCATACGTACATATCATCCATACATACAAACACGGCTAATATAAGCTAGTTAGAAATATGGTACACTATTTACTACTTACGTAGTACATTTTAGGGCTTATGTCTTATCGGCAGTTTGAAAGTCGGGATTAGTGGGAAAAGCCATGAAAACGTTCAGGTCTTTGCAAAAGGTCATACTTAATTGCCGCCGTCAATACAACTGTGTGTCCGTGGACTTCTTCATCATTCTGTTGTTACTGTGTCAAGATAACGCTTCGGTGCTTTGGTTGTGGCTTTTGGAGTGCTGATTGTAGCTGCTCTTCTGGGCCGCTCAGAACTTTTTCTGTCACATGATCGACAGTGATTGGTCGACTATTTGCTCCACAATTCGCCATTTATGCTTCCAGAGAGCATTTGGGGTAAACGTACTTATTTACCTCACTTAAGCTTCTGGTGCTCCATGCTTCAACATATGTGACCAGCTTCGCCGTCAATCTGCCTCATTATTCAGCGTTTTTGCTACAGCCTATACGGTTCTTCCCTGCTCTCTTAGCTAACGGCTTTCATGCACTTTTGATCTGTATGCTTTTTTTCTTTATCTTCTTTTTTCATTCTTCTGAGTTGTGTTTGCCACAGTCGGATCCGTACTGTAAACTAAAGATTGTGGTATCCATAAGCAGCTTCCTTTTGTTTCCTGTTGATCTTCTGCTTAGCAACGGTACCTATTTACCATGCCATACAAGTTTCAAGCCGATGTTGGTATGTGGTTTTGTTAGAAACATCAGCTCTATATATTCTGCTGCCAGCTGGAGTCCACACGAGAGTTGCCAATCCTTTGCGCGTGCTTCTTCTGTCTTTCCGGTAGTAATGACTCCGGCAATGTCATCTGCGTATCCGACTAAGAATGCTCTCTGTGCTGCTCTGCATATGTCTTTCATAATCATCGGAAGTTTGAAATTTAATGATGCAAAAATTTCGATAGCTTCTGATGATGCGCTGAAGTGGAGTTAGACTCCGACTTCACGATATAACATCCACAATCGGATTGGTGTCGATTGACTTGAATGTTTCACTTACTCTATAGGCCTGATTTGAAATGGAAAGAGCGGTCATAGGTATGAGTGCTATAAGGATTCGGAACAGTGCCTGGAATCTCTATTTTAGGCAACCTCCTGCCAAAATAGAGTCGCAGGGTTGGTGCCAGGGTGCAGAAATGGTAGAAGAGACCATGCACGTGTATACCGTTAGTACAAATTTAACTGAAGTGCTTGAGCCTGCTTTCTTTTATGTCGACCCAGAAATAATTAGATCCTACCACATCCCTGTAGTGCCTTTCAGATGGGAATTGTAGCCGTCAGGAAATTGGCAAAATTCTGTAGGAAGTATGCTCAAGTTGTAGCCGCGACAATATATATATTGATAGTCAAGCGTAAATTTTTCTATACAGCACTTCATCAGTATGTGTCCAGGAATGCAAACAAGCATTCGGTATACTTTGCTCAGGCAGGCTCGTAAGTCTAAACTGAGTTTCCCTGTCATAAAGGCATATAAAGTAACGAAAAGATCGATGAGTTGGAAAGGAAATGTGCAGCATTCAATAAATCTACGATTGATATTCCAATACGCTTGGGAGATATAAAAAGGGTATACGAGTTGCATAAAGTGGGAAAGGCGTGAACAGCGCGGGACTGCTAAATTTCAAAAAGCATGTGTATGTGTGATTAGACATAGAAGGTTATTCTTATCTTCATAAAAAGAAGACCTAGGGTCCAAGAAAGGCGCATTAACTCATCACTGCCTTCTGCTAGATTTAGAAGTACGAGCTACAGCAAAAACACACGTTCTGTTTTCATGTTCTGCAGCCGTGAGGTCATAATTCCAGCTCCCTGGGGCATCAGCGTTGCCAAATCTCTAAGCAGCATTTAAGTTAGTTACAAGAAAATCCATTATTAGATAAGAGGACGGATTTATTTTTTAACGTATGTCCTGATACCTAACTTAGGTATTTATTGATAGGCATGCTTAACCAAACCTAACCAAAATGGCTTCAGGAGCAATAAAAGCTACTTGGTAGCTGACAGATCATATTTAAGCTAAGATACTATAACTACCAGATGACATAACCTTCATTCAACCATAAAACCATCATAAAGTTTCATTCATATTTGACTCAATTTTAGTTAAAAGTCGCAAAAAATCTCTGCACATTGATGCTTGATCTTCATTTTCTTTACTAACATACACAAATACATACATACATACACATGTACAGCAATCATAGAGAGAGAAGTCGCCTAAGTTTCGTACGTGTACATCAATACCAACAATGCAGACTTCAACTACAATTTGCCAGCAATCATTTTGCAAAATCCTCATCAATTAACACACTCGAGTGGCGCCATCGCCCATTCCTAGGTGACTGATTAAATGCACAGGCGGATCTGGAATGGCGCGTCAGGCGTAATATGGAATTTTAACTGAACATGTTTGGTAATTTTTTTGTATGGATGATACGTTTTTCGCTTATTTTGGACGAATTATATGCTGAGGAGTATCAGCAAATAAAGTACAATGGACTGCAGATCGAGTATATTTGTGACGTATGTAAATATATGTATGCCAGCATGTACGAATGCATATTTTGAAGTCATCAATAAACTTAAATTCGTCGAGTCATTTGGTTGCCCACAACAACACCAAATACATTTTAATTATATTTTGATTTCGAGCTTTTTCCTTACATATTGTGTTTTATCTTTTATTTATTCAATTAATCAGCAGAAGTTAAGAATGTTTAATGTCAACCAATCAGAAAAATAATGAGGCAGAGGACTTGTGATGTAGTTGGCGGTGTGCGTTTAAGATTTCAATATTCAGATATTTTATATATGTACATATATGCAAAGGTGGTATTGCGTTTTTTCCAGGAAATGATTCAAATATAATCAGTTGTGCTTGTGTAATCAATATATTCTATTACCTGAACGTGGTTTCATTGACATAGCACACCGCCTAATCTATCTCAGTGTTCTTTGTACAGTCCGCAAGGCAAAGGACCCTGCAAACTGTGCTAACTATCGCGGGAACAGCCTTCTTAATATCACATATGTATTGTGCGAAAAATTTAAGCCCACCATGAGGCGGCTGATTGGACCTTATCAGTGCGACCTCAAACTTCGTTAGTAGGGTGGTTTTAAAAAAGCGATGTCGGATTTTTTTTTGGCACCCCACTAAAATATTTCATTTCTTAGATTTTAAGATTTCCAAAGTTTGAGCACAATTCGAAGATGCTAACCCATACCACTGGGGCCTCAAAATTTTGAAAATCTCGATTTTTTCGCAGTTTGGCGACTTCGGCGACCCATTTCTCTGGAACGGCTACAGTTATTTGCCCATGTCATACACCAAATTAAAGGCGATACTGTTAACAATATTTTCTATGCAATATGATTTGTTAAGATTTTTGTCGCCATTCCGCTCTTTACTGTGTTTTGCACTGTCGGGTCAAACAATGCCAGTGCAATAAGTTCAGGACTTAGATGCTACAGGTGATTTATCATTTTATGGTTGTTTGTTTAATGGTGTGTTCTGTTTATATTTATATTTAAGAATACATGAGCTTAAAACCGGCTTATAATAATTGAATTTCAATTATTATGTTTTCTAAGAGAAACTGAAAAGAAAGAAACATTTACTGGAATATTGCGATGGAACTATTTCCAAAACCAACACACCATTAAACAAACAAACATAAATGTGTAAAACTGAGCCCGAGTTTACAAAGTTGCTCATTCGCAACGAAGAAGAACTTTACAAACACAAATCTACATGGCACACAAATTAATATAGAGACAAAATGTCTGAATTGCGTTGTTAGTGTAGAAATGAGAAAAAACTGAATTGAGCAAGGTAACAATACGAGCAGGATAGCCTAGCAGTTAAGGCAACTGCAGTTTCACCGTGTGATTCACGGTTCGAATTTCGGTGAAACCTTTGATAACATTACAAAATTGTCTGATGATGATTACGTTGGCGGTTTTCGAAATGGTTCCATCGCAATATTCCAGTAAATGTTTCTTTATTTTCAGTTTCTCTTAGAAAACATAATAATCGAAATTCAATTATTATAAGCCGGTGTTAAGCTCATGAATTCTTAGATTTATCATTTTGTTAATTCCTTTTTCTGATATTAATTTGTCAATGCTTTCGTATTTCAATAGATGTTCAAGAGGTCTGGGTCTTGCTTTGGTGCTAAACACGTTCTGGAGGCGTTAAACCAGGCTTTACAGTTGCCCTAGTGGCACGGGTTAACATCTACCAGTTTTGCTGAAACTTTGGCTATCTTAAAATCTAACAAAATTTAACATTTTATGGGGTGCCCCTAAAAAATTCTGACATTTTTTTACCCTATGAAATAAAACCACCATAATGTGTGTATCTTAAAGATACAAAATTTTTAGTTTAATGCCTTAAATGTCTATTGAGAGAAATTATCAAAATGGACCCTAAACCAAAAATTAAAACTTAAATGAGGTATCTAAACAAGCTACAATTTTTTGTTACCATATGAGATAAAACCACCATAGTGATAGATTTGCACAACGCGCCAAATCTTGGAAAAAACCTGCTGATAAAAAAAATTTACACACATCACCTCTTCGTCGATCTAAAAGGCGCATACGACAGCACAAAGTCTTTCTCCAAGTTCAAATATTAGTTTTTTTAAAATTATTTTGGCGACCTTTATGTAACTAAACTTTGTTGTTAGGCTGGCTTTAGGTCAACTTTCGTAAAAATAAAACACAAGTGTTTTTCTTTTCTAACCAATATATTTCGGTTACTCCACGGTAACCGTCCTCAGGGTAAAACTGTTGATGAACATAAATAAAACACAAATTAACAAACTTCAAACGTAAGAAAATAATAAAAAATTAATTAATTAAAAATAATAATAAAAATACATTATTTTTCACATACATTAATTTTCACGTCTGCCCTGTGTGACGCGGAGTTTGGTACTGTTTATTAGTTAATAAGTGCTTATATATATGCGCGCAGTCGGAGCTATCACTCTTAAAGTTAAGTCGTATATTCGACGGTGTGTTTACTATATGTAACATCTCCAATGTAAATCTCTTATTGTAATTTCGTTCTTGTTGGAGAATTTTCGCGTCGTCGAAATTAGGCGAATGCCCACTAGATGAACAGTGGGCCATTAGTGCTGTTTTTGGGTTATCAGTTGTATGACAATATTTGAAATCCGATTTATGTTGTGAAAGTCTGGATTTTAATTTCAATTTTGTTGTGCCTACATAGACACTCTTGCACGGCTCTCTGCCACTTCCTTTACACGGAATTTGGTACACAACATTGCTTTTTTCGTTTTGTGGTATTTTTGATTTTGTATTATTAAATAAATATTTTAAGGTATTAGTCGGTCTATGGGCAATTTTTATTTTTTCCTTATTGTAACAATCCGATTTTGCAAGGCGCTCGGAGAGTTGAGGTACGTACGTGAGAGATTTGAAAATGACTGACTTTTGTGGTTTTTGTTGACTAATAGCATGGTTTACTCTACTTAATAATTTTTTAATTGTGTATGTTGGAAAATCGTTGTTCTTTAAAGTTGTAAATATTTCTTTCTTTATTTCATTGTGGTAAATTTGGTCCGAAGTCTGTAACATCCGCTTTATACAGCCCATTGCTGTATTTAATATCATTGATTTAGGATGCTTTGAATTATAATTAATAATTCTCCCCGATGATGTTGGTTTTCTATACCACTTTAACTTTAATTTATTGTTTAATCTATTTACTATTGCATCTAAATAAGCCAATTTTCCGTCCTTTTCGAGTTCCACTGTAAATTTTATATTTTTGTCGAAAGAGTTCAATGTGTTAAGTACATTTTCAACCTCATTTTCTTCTACGATAGCAAATAAATCATCAACATACTTCGTAAGTAATCTTGGTTTGTGCTCCAATTTATCCATCGTTTTTTCCAATAATTTTTCCATGACTATATCCGCTATTACTGGGGAGGTAGGTGATCCCATTGGCAGTCCTTTTAACTGCGTATATACATTGTCATTAAACTTAAAATATCTGTTATCTTTAATACAAAATTGAACAATTTCCATAAATAATTGTTTGGGTATCTTCGTAAATTCTTTTATCGTTGTCCATTTTTCTTGTATTACGTCAAGTGCTACTTGTATCGGTATACTGGGAAATAATGAAACCACGTCAAAGGAAATTAACTTTTCATTGTCAGATATGTTTGTGCCGTTTACTCGTTCTTTAAATTCTAATGTGTTTTTTACGTTATATACTGAAGCCGCCGTTGTGTTTTTCAATATTTCTGCAATATATTTGCATAATCCATACGCAGGTGATCCGACAGCAGAACAAATTGGTCTCAGTGGTGTTCCTTCCTTATGTATCTTAGGGAGACCATATATTCTAGGGGGCAATGCCGTGTTTGTGCTAAGTTTCTTTTTCTCCGCTTTTGTGATAATTTCCGTTTTAAAGAGTTTTTCGACTAAAGTGTCGACTTGTAAAGCGATTACAAACAAAAACAACACTTTAGTCGAAAAACTCTTTAAAACGGAAATTATCACAAAAGCGGAGAAAAGAAACTTAGCACAAACACGGCATTGCCCCCTAGAATATATGGTCTCCCTAAGATACATAAGGAAGGAACACCACTGAGACCAATTTGTTCTGCTGTCGGATCACCTGCGTATGGATTATGCAAATATATTGCAGAAATATTGAAAAACACAACGGCGGCTTCAGTATATAACGTAAAAAACACATTAGAATTTAAAGAACGAGTAAACGGCACAAACATATCTGACAATGAAAAGTTAATTTCCTTTGACGTGGTTTCATTATTTCCCAGTATACCGATACAAGTAGCACTTGACGTAATACAAGAAAAATGGACAACGATAAAAGAATTTACGAAGATACCCAAACAATTATTTATGGAAATTGTTCAATTTTGTATTAAAGATAACAGATATTTTAAGTTTAATGACAATGTATATACGCAGTTAAAAGGACTGCCAATGGGATCACCTACCTCCCCAGTAATAGCGGATATAGTCATGGAAAAATTATTGGAAAAAACGATGGATAAATTGGAGCACAAACCAAGATTACTTACGAAGTATGTTGATGATTTATTTGCTATCGTAGAAGAAAATGAGGTTGAAAATGTACTTAACACATTGAACTCTTTCGACAAAAATATAAAATTTACAGTGGAACTCGAAAAGGACGGAAAATTGGCTTATTTAGATGCAATAGCAAATAGATTAAACAATAAATTAAAGTTAAAGTGGTATAGAAAACCAACATCATCGGGGAGAATTATTAATTATAATTCAAAGCATCCTAAATCAATGATATTAAATACAGCAATGGGCTGTATAAAGCGGATGTTACAGACTTCGGACCAAATTTACCACAATGAAATAAAGAAAGAAATATTTACAACTTTAAAGAACAACGATTTTCCAACATACACAATTAAAAAATTATTAAGTAGAGTAAACCATGCTATTAGTCAACAAAAACCACAAAAGTCAGTCATTTTCAAATCTCTCACGTACGTACCTCAACTCTCCGAGCGCCTTGCAAAATCGGATTGTTACAATAAGGAAAAAATAAAAATTGCCCATAGACCGACTAATACCTTAAAATATTTATTTAATAATACAAAATCAAAAATACCACAAAACGAAAAAAGCAATGTTGTGTACCAAATTCCGTGTAAAGGAAGTGGCAGAGAGCCGTGCAAGAGTGTCTATGTAGGCACAACAAAATTGAAATTAAAATCCAGACTTTCACAACATAAATCGGATTTCAAATATTGTCATACAACTGATAACCCAAAAACAGCACTAATGGCCCACTGTTCATCTAGTGGGCATTCGCCTAATTTCGACGACGCGAAAATTCTCCAACAAGAACGAAATTACAATAAGAGATTTACATTGGAGATGTTACATATAGTAAACACACCGTCGAATATACGACTTAACTTTAAGAGTGATAGCTCCGACTGCGCGCATATATATAAGCACTTATTAACTAAAAAACAGTACCAAACTCCGCGTCACACAGGGCAGACGTGAAAATTAATGTATGTGAAAAATAATGTATTTTTATTATTATTTTTAATTAATTAATTTTTATTATTTTCTTACGTTTGAAGTTTGTTAATTTGTGTTTTATTTATGTTCATCAACAGTTTTACCCTGAGGACGGTTACCGTGGAGTAACCGAAATATATTGGTTAGAAAAGAAAAACACTTGTGTTTTATTTTTACGAAAGTTGACCTAAAGCCAGCCTAACAACAAGGTTTATTAGTTTTTTTAATAAGCTAGGAAAGGTCAGGTTGAATTGGTCGGCCCAAGAGGGTGAGGTCCTCATAGACTGAAGTTTATTTAACGACCAAACTGAAAAACCCTATAAAAAACCAAAGCCTATATTATAAAATAACTCCGTCATCTTGGCAAATACTAGAAGATTTCTAGGATCTATGCCACTTGTTGCTTCTAGAACTGACAGCTGTATCACTCCTAATAGCTGGAGTCTTAGCTTAACAAGCTCATGGTTTCCTTCTCGAACTCGGACTTCCTACATCTGCTATCACTGACCAAGTCTAATTTAAAGGCATGTAACGCCAGAAGATAGTGTCAAGTCAGAACAGCCGTCATGACTCTACAGTCCTCACTGTTTACTGCTCCACGCTTGAACCCACGCCTTTCCTTCTTTGGAAAACAGGCCAATAAACCCCACGTACACCCCAGCATTCTTCTATAAGCATAAATTGCCGTCTAGTCCTTCTTCACCATCTCCTCCACTTTGAGCTTCCACCACAGCTTACTGTCTAGGATAATTCCTAGATATTTTGTGCAAGGTATCTAAGCTAGCCCTTATTAAAGATCGCCCTAAATGAGAAGACTTCACTTCAACTGAATCAGATTTAAAATCTCTTGAGATTGTGAGTAAGCTTAGCTTAGAGAAATATTATTCTTACTAGTTTGTTTCTAAAGGTCTATGTAGTAGAATATAAACTCTTTTCTTAAGAGCATCTGATAGCTAAAATTTAACGGTCAAACAAGGTAGGACAGAATACGCAAACGTGCTTCTAACGATTTTCCAGTCTTTTTCTATTATTTTCGACCGGATTTATGCAGAAGCTGTGATAAACAGTCCATCAGCGGTAATTGGGTCCGGTCGGGCGAGTTCCAGCAACCAACCAATTATAAGGGGATTTAGAAAATTATAGCACTAAAAGACAGACGGCCGCTTGCTGTCACATGTGACGGTACTCAGACTTTGCCGACCAAGTCCCTCTAGCCTTAAACAGACTAGGTTGGAGTGATCTCGCAATAGCTATTCATCAAATGGGTGTGTGCAATGACTACCCAGATAATACTTGGGTACTGGTGTCAGCGGAAGGAATGGCGTTGGACATCCCTAGACGAATGACGATCAAGAATTTCCCCAAGCACCAGTGCAAAGATAGTATAAAGCTAGCTTGTGTTCTGTTTTTGCTACCAGGTTGTAACTGAGGCGCCGCCAGATCAAACTGCCAATTTATATCTCACCGGATGCCTTCGCCCTACTCAAATAAATGGAGTACTTATTTCTCAGGGTAGAGGCTTTGCACCAATCAGTATCTGCTAAAAGCTGAGCCTCCAGCTTTGATATTAGGACGGTATGAGAAAACATTTGACAATAGCCAGTTGATGTTCTTAATGTTTGGAGCTTAATGCACAATCTTTATTCTTATTCCAAAACAATTTAGGTAAGAGTTCGGAACGTTGTTGTAGTTGGAGCTGAAGTGATTGGATTGGGTACAAATAAAAAAATATTTTAATTATTAATGTATGGCGACTCAAATGAAACGGGGTGGTAGGTTGAACTGGCCGGTCAATGAGGACCTCACATAGACTGAATATGTCCGTAGTGTTATAATGGGGTGGTAAGTAATAAAAGAAATACAGGACCGATCTATTCGAACAAATCTGGGACTGTGACTGAGCCTGTGACTGGGACTGAGACTGACACTGAGTGTGAGACTGGAGACTGGGACTGGGACTTTGACTGGGACTGGGAGTGGGAGTGGGACTGGGACTGGGACTGGGACTGGGACTGGGACTGGGACTGGGACTGGGACTGGGACTGGGACTGGGACTGGGACTGGGACTGGACTGGGACTGGGACTGGGACTGGGACTGAGACTGGGACTGGGACTGGGACTGGGACTGGGACTGGGACTGGGACTGGGACTGCGACTGGGACTGGGACTGGGACTGGGACTGGGACTGGGACTGGGACTGGGCGGGACTGGGACTGGGACTGGGACTGGGACTAGGACTGAGAGGGACTGAGACTGAGACTAAAAATTAGACTGAGACTAAAAATTAGACTGAGACTGAGACTGAAACTGAGACTGAGACTGAGACTAAGACTGAGACTGAGATTGAGACTGGGACTGGTACTGGGACTGTGATTGGGACTGGGACTGGGACTGGGACTGGGACTGGGATGTACTGGGACTGGGACTGGGACTGGGACTGGACTGGGACTGGGACTGGGACTGGGACTGGGACTGGGACTGGGACTGGGACTGGACTGGGACTGGGACTGGGACTGGGACTCAGACTAGAACTGAGATTGGGACAGGGACTGGGAATAAGGGGGAAGAATAAGAAGAACTAGAGAGAAGAGAAAAGAGGAAAAGAGAAAGGGATAGAATGAGACGAAGATAGAGATATAGGTATAAAAAAATGTAAGGCGCGATAACCTCCAATGAGATTTTAAGTCAAGCTTCTTTTGCAATTAGCAAGAGATAGGGACAATTTAGTGAAAATATGGACAAGGGGAGAGAGACGCAGAGAAATAGAAAAGCAGAGGGAGGATAGAATAAAGGATAAGAAAAGAGGAATAGAGAGGCAGAGGGAGAGTTTGAGGGGAAAACATCTAAAAAGTTTTACAGATAGACCAAAGTTAGGGGAAAACAACTTCTGGCGCGTCTGCTAGTATGTAGTAAATGTAAAGATAAGATCGTTGCTCTTTAGTTCATGTTTTGGATTACAATCTTTCGTCAGTATTTATTGCTCAGGTACTCCAAAAATCTTATGTTTAGCATAGCAAGGTTTCGAATTGTTGGGTTGGTGTTTAATATGGGATATAGACCAGAAAGCAAGTGAACTGGAAAATTATGTTCTCTTTTGCAGTATGGCAACACCGAACTCAGTTTTACTATTAAAAACCCAGCTTCAAAGGTAATTTACTATCAAATATATTGTTACGAATATTAGCAACACTAAATGGTACTGCTATCTCTAAGCTGATGCTAAGCAGCGCCTTGTATGCACATCCATAAATCAATCATTATGTATCTACATAAACGAATCAATCATTATTTCTACACATATGTACGAACACGCAGCGGAGAAGCAACGCACAAACACATGCAGATATCTTATCTGAGATATGCAGTTATAATTGTGGAAGTACCGCTCACAAACACACGCGCATATGAGAGCTATACACGTACATCTGTAGTTATAATTATAGCAGATAACCAACTAGTAGATTCTAGAACAGAAGCGCCTAGAAGATGCGAAAGAGGAAATCAGAGAGTATAAAAGGCAACAACAGTAGAGGCGCAATAAATCAATTTCGATTAAGCACGCTATCTGTCGATCAATAGTAGAGTTATTTATTGTTAAGTACTTAAATAAAGGCCATTTGGCATTATTAAATATTGGAGTTATTTATTCAACAGTTTAGTGATTCGAACTTAGCATAAGGTTGCAAATAAGAGGATTTGCAGTAAATTCGTTACAATATTCACGCTGGCTGCTTTCAAAATTAAGTATTCGGCCAAACGAGCCCTTACAAGTTACAGTTAACCAAGAAAACACGTTGATTGACCCACACAAAAAGGTAAACGAAATTCGTTGAAACGTAAATACCACAAAGTGTTTGCATTCCAGTGTGCATGAAGAAAATTACGATAGCAAATAAAAAATACAATAAAGTGAAATAATAGGGAAAGAAAATAAAAATATGCGCAGAATTTCACAAAGGAAAAAATGTAGGTAAGCGAATATTTTAATTGGTTGATTTTTGCGAATTTTCTTGTAAAAAATGTTGTTAACGTAGCACATGAATTTATAGCGAAATCAAAAGAGGAATTATATAAATACTACTTGTGTGCGAACATACAAACATATGTGTACATTATGTACATATGTATATACCAAGCATGCATGTATATCCCCATAGATTTAACAGTGGGGCGCAGACACTCCGCAATTGAAAAATTTAAAGACAATTCATATGCAAAATTAAGTAGAACTGAAGCACAAATGCAGTGGTTGTTATGATTTTTGTTGTCAATGGGACTCTTACTGGTTTAAGTAGTCCTCTGCCAGATATGGATGTGGTACTCGCTTATACCAGCTGCACCTCGAAATAACACAACTGCCTCTGCCCAATTTTTGTTACCTCTCCAAACTTCTATTTTAGTTGACCTTTTGACAACCATACACTACCATGGCAACATTCCAAACCCCCTTTACCATCATGGCTATAAATGTCGTATTTCATATCATACCGTTGTGTGCACAAACTCTTTCACAAAAATCACTGCTGAACAATCCATTCATACATCATGTCTCGAAACCAAATCCAAGTGATGACGGAAAATCGTTCCAATATACATCATACGTCCATCTTGCTTGACGATTAAGATTATCTTAATCAGTTCTTTGTTGTTGTCGTTGTAGCGATAAGAAAACACCCTGAAGGTTTTGGGAAGTGTAATCGATATTGATGGTCCTTTGCCGGATATGGATCCGTTACGTTCCGGAACGATTTAATGTGACCACACTGAGCCATACCGCTTCCCTCCCACCCCCTAGTTCCATGAGGAGCTTGTGGTCGCCAGAGCCGCGTCTGCTAAATATTTGTATGAAACATGCATACTTGTGCAGGATTCGCCCCGCATAGGTGAGGCTGAAATTAGGTTACGAAAGCTATAAGTTGCGCCTAACAACCCCTGAAGCCCTTCTTAATCAGTCAAAAGATATAGCAAAATATCAAACACCCATTAAATTTCGATTACAGACCTTAATCCACAAAGCCTCTGTCGACGAATTTTACAGGAGAGGAAACAAGCATATAATATTCGGCAGTGGTTTTGAGAGGCCTCCTTCCTTTTAAGAAAAAGATATCTGCCTTGGTGGATGGGAAGCTAGGTAATGAAGCATTCACTTAACTTAGTGCTATTTCATGTCATTATTAAGTTATGGCATAGTCGAAGGATGAGCTGTGATTATTGAAGCACCACGACCCGTGTATAGTGACAGGAGACCCGATAATCTTAAACGCCAAAAGCAAGGAGCCCGACGCAGACCTAAAAAACCATTAGATTATTGTCTCAAAAAAAATTAAGTATTAATGAAAACAGCAAAATTTTTAGTAGGTACCCACGATGCAGCAAGTAGCCCTCAAGCAAAGTACTTTTGATAGCTGCGTGTTGATTTCATGTAGCGCTGATCCAGGATCGATGGCTTTTATCTGAAAGAAAGTACTGTGGACTAAGCGCAGCTAAGTGTGGTGCTTACTATGCAAATTTCAATCACAGGATGAGAGCTGCAGTTGCGTAAGTAAACAGTGTCGCTCTTACCAGCTATCTACAACAATACTGAAGACCTGGAGGTATTGTCAGAGGAAGGGCATGCGCTTAGTCGGACATTCCGCTGCATGGCGTTTTATGCATAGACCAACCAGGGGAGTCGTTATGCTGGTGGAATAAGAAGAGCGCAAAGGGCGGCTGGTCATTTGCATGGAGGCCCACCAAAAATTGCAAAGCAGGAGGAAATACATATTTTAGAAACCTGTCCTGAGTTTTGTTCCTATTTAATCTTAACAATTATTGAACAGAGATAGTGTAATAGATATCACATCGAGCTCAGATCATAATATGTAAATGGTAGGTTGAAGAGTCTTTGAAATGTCAACCTCTCAGTCCGTGTATATAGCAGCTTCAATACTACCCTAAATAAAATTGTAAATAGCAAAGTTTTTGGAACTTGATTCATTTTGATTCATCTTTAATCCTTGCAAGTATTTTTTCCCTACCAACTTACTTTGAGTTATATACAGCAGCGAACAGAAAAATGGCAGGGATAAATTTTATAAAATTTGCTCAATAGAATTCTTCTATTTATAATTCTTGATATTTAAAAAAAATAGATGAATTTTGTAACCGAACCTACGCAATACAAATCATAAATGTTTTCGGAAATATTCGAAAATTCAAGAAAATTTTCGTAAAATTTCGAACTTATTATTTGAAGTTTTTGAAATTTTTTTTTGAAATATGCAGTTACTTAACCCAATCAGTTTTAGTCCAGAACAAAATTAAGATATTTCAAAATTCCCGTTGATTTTTCAGATTTTCTTCCATATAAAAAATTTTGTTTCGCACATTGTATAGAGAAAAATCTAAACATGTTTCGAAAAACGATTTCGAATATCAAGGCGAACTAAACAAAAAAACACACTAAACAAAAATTCAGATTTCTCAGAATAAAAATTCAGGGAGGTCAGGTCATCCTACTGGCCCTTCCCACTTAGTACAGTTCTCCCCCTTCCGCCACTTCTTAACTGCGGTGTCGACTGAAATACTTTCTTGGCCGGAGCGCCTTCGCCCATTCGCATAGCGAAACTATGGATTTTTATTCGCTGCTTACTTAATTACTTACTTAATTGGCGCTCAACCGTTTAATTATAATAATTATTCACTGCACTATCGTCATATCTGCGTAAGGCGCAAACAGTTCATCACTATACCTCGTTCGATACTCGCCGTTGACATCACGGACAGGACCATAACTCTTCCGGAGGACTTTCCTGTCGAGCACTTCAAGAGCCATCCCATCTTCTCTCGACACCGTACATAATTCCGAGCCATACATCAGGACAAGTATGTAAGTTGAGCGATTTGTAGAGCGCGAGTTTTGTTCATCAAGAGAAGACTTTACTTTTTAATTGCCTACTCAGTCAAAAGTAGCACTTATTGGCAAGAGTAATTCTCCGTTTAATTTCTGACATTGTTTTTGCTGTTAATGCTGATTCCCTAATAGACGAACTCCTTCAAAGTCTCGAATTTATATCCATTAACAGTGACGTGGCTGCCAAAGCGCGAATGCGTCGATTATTTCTTAGGTGACAGCAAATACTTCGTCTTGTCCTAATTTACCACAAAACCCGAGAAGACAGAACTCACAGCGCGTTTTTAAAGGCCAAAGGCCACGTGAGTGGTTGTCAGTTGTACTCTATTCAGATTAAGCTTATATTTCTAAGTCTGAATCTGAGTCCATCTATGTGGATAATCACTTACCTAAACGTTAATCTTCTTTGATTTGCCCCACTATATCTATAGAGAACAAGTAAGGAAGGTTAAGTTCGGATGTAACCGTACATTACATACTCACCTGATAGCTTTGGAGACAAAATAAGGGAAAATCACCCTTTAGAAAAATGAGCCTAGGGTAAACCTGGAATGTGTTTGTATAACATGGGTTTCAAATGGAAAGTATTAAAGAGAGGGCCATAGTTCTATAAGTGGACGCCATTTCGGGATATCGCCATAAAAGGTGGATCAGGGTTGACTCTAATAAGTATTTTAAAAGGGAGAAATCCTTAGTTCCATAGGTGGACGCCGTTTCGAGATATCGCCATAAAGGTGGACCAGGGTGACCCTAGAATTTGTTTGTACGATGCGGGTATCAAATGAAAGGTGTTAATGAGTATTTTAAAAGGGAGTGCGCCATAGTTCTATATATATGCGTCATAAACTAATCCAATTACCACGTTTCATCCCTTTTTTCGTATTTGGTATAGAATTATGGCATTTTTTTCATTTTTCGCAACTTTCGATATCGAAAATGTGAGCGTGTTCATAGTCGGATTTCGGCCATTTTTTACACCAATACGATGTGAGTTCAGATAAGTACGTGAACTAAGTTTAGTAAAGATATATCGATTTTTGCTCAAGTTGTCGTGTTAACGGCCGAGTGGAAGGACAGACGGTCGACTGTGTATAAAAACTGGGCGTGGCTTCAACCGATTCCACCCTTTTTCACAGAAAACAGTTATCGTCCTAGAATCTAAGCCCCTACCAAATTTCACAAGAATTGATAAATTTTTGTTCGACTTATGGTATTAAAAGTATCGGAGCCACGCCCATTTTCAAATTTTCTTTTCTTTATGTATTTTGTTGCACCATATCATTACTGGAGTTGAATGTTGACATAATTTACTTATATACTGTAAAGATATTAAATTTTTTGTTAAAATTTTACTTTAAACAATTTTTTTTAAAGTGGGCGTGGTCGTTCTCCGATTTTGCTATTTTTATTAAGCTTACATATAATATCAGGGGTAACGCTCCTGCCAAATTTCATCATGATATCTTCAACGACTGACAATTACAGCTTGCAAAACTTTTAAATTACCTTCTTTTAAAGTGGGAGGTGCCACGCCTATTTTCCAAAGTTTTACTAATTTTCTATTTGTGTCATAAGGTCAACGCACCTACCAAGTTTCGTCGCTTTATCCGTCTTTGGTAATGAATTATCGCACTTTTTCGATTTTTCGAAATTTTCGATATCGAAAAAGTGGGCGTGGTTGTAATCCGATTTCGTTCATTTTAAATGGCGGTCTGAGATGAGCGCCCAGGAACCTACACACCAAATTTCATCAGATACCTCACAATTTACTCGAGTTATCGTGTTTACGGACGGATGGACGGAAGGACGCTAAATGATGGCTAAATGAATTTCTTTTTTCGCGCAGATCATTTTGATATATAGAAGTCTATATCTATCTCGATTAGTTTATGCCGTTACGGATTACCGTTATGCGAACAAAGTTAATATACTCTGTGAGCTCTGCTCGGCTGAGTATAAAAATCTCTTTTTCAACCAAATCCTCTTAATTAAATGCGTAACAAACAACAACAACTAAGATCAAATAAGAAACGCGTGGCGATTGTTATACGAAAAAGAAAATTATTATTATTATGAGAGTATTACAATACAGTCATTCAAAAAATTATTTACCTTCGCTTATCACATTTGACAGTTATGTACACACTTTCTAAGCTAAATTACTTCCTTCCTTTTCCATTTATATTTTGATCGTTTTTCAATTACTTCGCCGCCACTTGTGGGGTACATTTAAAAAAAATTTTAATGCACAAAAGTAAATACATTCAAACATACACACAAACATTTTTGAACGAATCTTTAACTTGGCACATCTTCACAAATTTACTTCAACGGATGCAACACAAACAAACACAGTTACACCAACAAAGCATAGTAACAAACGCAACCTCACTCGTCGTAAGAAGGAAAAAAAGCGCAGAGAATCGTGAGAGAATCTACCGTTAGCACTTCCGTTGAAATTATTCGGCCACCCAACCGTGTTTTTGACAGCATAGTAACATGTACAAGCAGTAAAAGTGTGACAAGAGTAGGAAAATGGAGATCAAAAGAAATGAAATTTTAAAATCAGAATGTGCGCTTTCACCAAATACCACTGTTGATCAATCGTTGAGTGATAACTTTCAGAATGTCTTGATGAGCGCTGATGGGCAGAAGCATGTGGCTGATCTATCCCAGTACAAGAAACCCTTCAATATACGCAGATTCCGCTCTTTAAATTGAAATTTACCCATACAACAAAAATGTTTATATATCCCTAGGTTAGTTGGAAGCTGCATTGGTAGAGAAAGCTCACCTGGACAGCATGAAGGTCCATTGTGGTACCAGATAAAATAACGGAGAAGTGAGCAATAGCTACTAAGATTGTCGTTGTGTAGCAATGATATATATTAGAATGAGACCGATCTGAACCTGGGATAAATCCTTCAGACACCCAAGTTTGTCACGACTGAAATACTTTCCGACTAAAAACATCTTGCTAACCCGCAAGAGGCGGTGATTTCCCGACGCTTATTGAGCCACAGGTGGCTAGCAGAGCCCCGAACTCTCTACAGCCATCTTCATTCGGTTCAAATGTGCCGATGTAGATTTAGAGATCCCTTTGAAAGTTGCCGGAAACATAAATGTGGCCCAGGACCCATATAATCCTATTATGAAATGGGTCAAAGCAATCGCAAGCGAGGTCAGGCACTAACAAACCACCCTCGATCGCACTATAGTTGCACTCAAGGCATTTATGGCCGCTCGGCTATGCAAGTTTATGTTAAATTCCCAACCGTAGTAGCACTGGATAGCATTTTAACCACTGCATACTTAATCGTGGCAACTTCCGCTTGAAAAATGCTGCAGCGATCAGCCAACTTAAACTGTGTGGGTAACATTAAGCTCTTAACAAAGACCAACCCCCCCCACCAAAATTTCCGTCCACATTCCACCCATTCGTGAACAAGCTAACTGGCCCCTGCCCCAGATGAGCTCCCCCTCCTATTCTCTCTTGGGGGAATGACTTGGGTGAAGGTTGCACAGGCAGCAGCTATCGGCACACAATAGTCGTGTCAGGCATAAGGTCGAAACTGGTAAGAAGGCTAGAGTTCCCTAAGAGAGCCTACCCTACAGAGTCTGATCAAAGACTGTGCCGCTTTCGCCTTTTCCGAAATGACTCTTGATGTATGTTCAGCATGACATTCACTGCCAAGGTAAGCGTTGTTCTAAGAGCGCCGCTGATACCAACCACCACCAGCCGTTGTACTCACACTTTAATTTTGGTGGTGCCCGCCATGTCCAGTGTATTCCACCAGATCAGCACACCCATAGAGAGACATCGGTTTGACTACCACCCATAGAGCAACTAACAACTCTTGGCGGGCGCCTCAATCTCTTGCCGATATCTTCCACAAAATGGGTCTCAAGGACAGTTTCTTGCTCCGAAGCCAAGCCAAAAAAATGTCAAAATTAGGTGTGCAAAAAGGCCACAACTTAATTTCAAAATGACTTCACAGTAGTCCTGAATTGTGCGGCAAATATTACTAGAGCTCTTAACAACACCTAAGTTTGTATATCCAATGGTTTATTTCTTCACATTTGAAAATACTACGTCCAAAACAATTGAGGTCCATTGAATATGAGTTGTTGTTGTATTAGCGACAAATACACTCACCTAGGCCATTTGGAGCTATTAAGCTTTGTATTGCACTTATCAACCCCTTGAATCCCTATTGAATATGAGTTACAGATTCGGTCGTGTGTCTAGAATTTTCGTCAAGCTATCACCGTACTCATGCACATGCCAATACTTGCTTTGAGTAGCTTTTTAAAATCCTACGGGAACTGGTCAAAGATCACCCTGTTAAGCAATCATATCAACTGTTCAAATACCTTATATATGTGTAATGTATATGTAAGTAAATATAAAGAAATAAAGCACTTAATAAGTCCAACAAAATGCTCTTACATTTCACAAAAGTACATTCAGATTTATTGGCATAAGTTCAAATAATTTTAAAGCTTCAACCACTTCAAGTCATTTCCACTCAATTATGTTTTCTCATTTTGGTTTTTGTATTGTAGAAGAATCACTTGACAAATCAAAGAGTTTATATTTAACTTTACTACATTTTACTTTTATACCCAATTGTAGTATATAGGTTATTATAACATTGACCATATAACGGAGTGGAAGTTTTTGTACTGAATTTTCCGGACGAATGGGGATAGCGCTGTCCGTTAGAATGGGGCATCATCTTCATAATTTGGGAAGTCATGCCTGTTTTCACAATAACTGGCGGTAATTTGAAGCATCAAGGAAGATCAAGTCTTCCTCCACCTGCCTTTCTTAACTCAGGGAAAGCTTTTAGCCCTCTGCTACCAAATGCTGGTGCTGATTTTGAATAAATTCCGGATCAGGGCAACTTTGTCTATTCCCAGTTTATATCATACACGGACTATACGATCAAGACAGGCTGAGTAGGTCTGCATTTTTTGTCCATCTGAAAATATTCGAAGTTCTCTTTATTAGTGGGCAGCTTCAGTGCATGCCGTTTGGCTATGGCAGTATAGCGTCATCTAACAGACTAATTGGTCCCATGCCATGAAAAATATGATATTGTAACGATTTTACTGCAATTCCTCTTTTTTGCAATCTTCTGCTAACGTTCAAATCACTAAATTGTTGAATAAATAACTCCACTTTTCAATAATGCAAAATGGCCTTTATTAAAGTTCTTCACAACAACACTACTATTGCTCGCCAGATAGCGTCCTAAATCAAACTGATTGTAGCGCCTCTATTGTTGCTGCCTTTATACTCTGTGATTTCATCGTTCGCATCTTCTAGGCGCTTCCATTTCCATAATCAACTAGTTGGCCGTCAGCTATAAAATTACTACGTTTATAGCTTCTCATACGCGCGTGTATTTGTGAGGGACACTTCTACAATTATAATTGCATACTTTTGAGAGCATCTCAGATAAGATATCTGCATGTATTTCTGCGTCTCTTCTCCGCTGCATGTACGTACATATGTGTAGACATAATGATTGATCTATTTATGTGCATACAAGTCACTGCTCAGCATCGGCTTAGAGATGATAGTATCCTTAGTGTTGCTAATATTCGTCACAATATTACTTACTAGGAAATATAAGGTCCTTAATTGGACTATGGTAGCCCTAGAGTGGTAGCCCAACAAGAAAGAACAAAATACCAAGGAGCTATACTGGAAGAGCGAGCGAAGAAAGCCTCCCCGCACTGTTTACACGTGGTGTCTATCACCCAAACTTTCTTATTGGGTATTTACAATATATAGCCACATAATAAAATACGTATATCAAAAAACTAGACGGGGTATGCAGGGTAACAATGATTACTTAACAGCAGCATTGCGTGCCATTCTACACATTCCGCCTGCAACCCTAAAGGCCAAGGTCGCGTTAGCAACTGCAACAAGGTTTAAGGCCTCGGGATAGCTTGAGTGTAGGACTTGTGACCTATCCCAGTACAACATACGTCAAAGGTTTGGCCGCAGTTTATCATTGGGATTTTGCTCCGCCTTCTACACGCTTGAAAGCGGTAAGAACCATAGTTGGCAACCAGCCCAATCAATACAATACCCGTGAGTACTGGCGGTGGTACCAGATCGCCCTACTGCAGATTGCGGCTAATTCGTTTTGGTGGATTTACGCGACAGAGGTTGCCACACACCCACGAGCGCTACAAATGGGGAATAAAAATATAAGTGTAATTCATGAGTATAATAAGATATAATAAGATGTAATACAATATGTGGCTTATAAACAAATTCATGGATATACATGGGGAATTGGGACGTGTGACAGCCTATGCCGCGTAAACAGTCATCATCACGAATTTAGGAGACTTAAAAAGCAGAACTTATCCTGAACGTATTGGTAGATGGTTTTTCGTGTTCAATCCTAATTCCACTGCCTACTCCTTGTTATGGAATTGCTAAAAAAATATTTGCTTCTTAACAGAGAAAGCCTCTTGCTTTAAAGAAAGAGAAGGCCGTGCAGCTGCACCTCTTAGTGAACAGGCAACAGTCACTGCAACCACCCTGGAGACAAGTAAGTCCTCAACAAAGTTCCTTCTATTTGTGAAGTGAAGCTTCTGGCTATTTGGTTACCACGTCTGGCACACAAATTGACTTTCAACAAACGGGTTTACAAATGTTCATACAATTTTTGGTGCAAATTTAAGCTATTTGAATTTAAAGTCAACAACTGATTATATAATCATCGATTTTACCCGAACTTTTACTTCTCTCATGATGAGATTTAACGATTTCGATTGGCCCACTTTTGTTTTCCAATCTACTCGCAATTTATTTATAAATGCAGCATATCACTCCCTTAGATGTGCTGCTCCCCTCACACGTATGGTTTTCGATATTAGCTTCAACACGATTTCTTCACTGCTTTCCAATTTCATTAAATCGAATTGAAATTCTTTATTGTTTTTGTAACGTCGAATTTAATATCCAGTATCTCATCGCTTAGTTCATTTAGAGACTGCTTACAGTTACGAATTGTATGTGCAGTCCTTAAAACTTGTATGGGAATGTGCTTCTGGATATGTGAAATGTGTATGTGTTCTTATTTGTAACTAGATACTGTTGATTATACAATATACATTGTAATACCACTTACAAGTAAGCATCAAACCCAATTTGAAGAGTTTATCTCACATGCAAGCTCGTTACATTGCTGGGTAGTGATGGAATTTAGATGTGCCCTGCTTGAAAATGAATGGTAATGGTAAGCGTATGGGCCCCTATTCGAATCACTAGTTCGATTTGTGACCTTTTTAAATATTTTTCATAAAAAAATTGTATTTAACGGAGACGGAACGCATTAGAGAGCTTGAAAAACAGATCATTACTAAGGGATACAAATTCGAAACTGTGAATTTCTCTATATATACGGGTAAAAAGCGTTGAATTCAAATCCCACTCCCGAAAGTAAAGGCTTCAAAGACATTTACAAGGTAAATAAGAAACAGCTGTCACCTTGGCCGTTCCTAATGCGGCGGCGCGTTTCTACTTTTACTGGGTAAGATTGAGTTAAGTTAGGATTTCCCCTTAGAGACGTGTTTGTTCATTGTGAGTACCCTCAGTAAAAGCCAGGTGGTGGCACACTTGTCCAACCAGATTACTTCCCAGGGGTATCCAAAGAACAACTTGCTTTCTCTGATGAGCTCAAGTAGGAGTGAAAGATCCACATTTCCAACCTCTGCCAGACATTCGAAAAACTGTGTACCGAGAAATCTGAGTCGTTTTGTTTACAGTCCTAGACATCGTCAAAAAAATGAATCGACTCCTCTTCATCACGATAGCTTCTGCTGACGGAGTTGGTATACGCCACCGTCGGAGCATTGGTGCAGTAGCGCAAAGACCTGTGATGACACCCGTAAGTAGCCCCCAGCGAGTTAGAGGGCTTAGAATATACACACGGCAAGTATGCCCGTCGTAAGAGGCGACTAAAGTACCTAAATGATTCAATGTGTAGCGCAACCTTCAAGGGCTACCTTCAAGGGTTTGCCATCCCGAAGCCTTCAGGGAGTGTCTTTATCGCAACAACAACAATAACACCCGTAAGTACTTTCACTTTATGTTTGATTAGCTGGAGAATGAAGCGATTCTTTTCCTCTCCAAACATGGCGTAGACCATGGACCTCAGAAATTCCGTACCACTGATTTACATTCAGGTGGTTTGAGTCCATTCCTGCTCCAGTTTCTTTTTTTCGTTTCCGAGCCATGTGTGTACATTGTAATGCCTCTTTATATGTTCCTCCCTTTCCACCCTTGAAGGATATCTTATGTTCTGCACCTGGAAATCAAAAACCATATTGATATGATCGGTTTCGAAAGTTATAACGTTAGGTCAGCTATGATTCCGTTAGTTGTCCCCTTCATGTCATCTAATATCGTCGCGTGCCAAAGTATTTAATTAAACTAAAAAAAAACAAGTAAGGAAGGCTAAGTTCGGGTGTAACCAAACATTACATGCTCAGTTGAGAGCTGTGGAGACAAAGTAAGGGAAAATCACCATGTTGTAAAAAGAACCTAGGGTAACCCTGGAATGTATTTGTATGACATGTGTATCAAATGGAAGTCGGCCATAGTTCTATAGATGGATGCCATTTAGGGATATCGCCATAAAGGTGGACCAGGCCTGACTCTAGAATTTGTTTGTACGATATGGGTATCAAATGGAAGGTGTTAATGAGTATTTCAAAAGGGGGTGGGCCTTAGTTCTATAGGTGGACGCCTTTTCGAGATATCGCCATAAAGGTGGACCAGGGGTGACTCTAGAATTTGTTTGTACGATATGGGTATCAAATGAAAGGTGTTAATGAGTATTTTAAAAGGGAATGGGCCTTAGTTCTATAGGTGGATGTCTTTTCAGATATCGCCATAAAGGTGGACCAGGGGTGACTCTAGAATTTGTTTGTACGATATGGGTATCAAATGAAAGGTGTTAATGAGTTTTTAAAAGGGAGTGGGCCTTAGTTCTATAGGTGGATGCCTTTTCGAGATATCGCCATAAAGGTGGGACCAGGGGTGACTCTAGAATTCGTTTGTATGATATGGGTATCTAATGAAAGGTGTTAATGAGTATTTTAACAATGAGTGGGCCTTAGTTCTATATGTGGACGCCTTTTCGAGATATCGCCATAAACGTGGACCAGGGGTGACTCTAGAATGTGTTTGTACGATATGGGTATCAAATTAAAGGTATTAATGAGGATTTTAAAATGGAGTGGCCCTTAGTTGTATATGTGAAGGCGTTTTCGAGATATCGACCAAAATGTAGACCAGGGTGATCCAGAACACCATCTGTCGGGTACCGCTAATTTATTTATATATGTAATACCACGAACAGTATTCCTTCCAAGATTCCAAGGGCTTTGATTTCGCCCTGCAAAACTTTTTCATTTCCTTCTACTTAATATGGTAGGTGTCACACCCATTTTACCAAGTTTTTTTCTAAAGTTATATTTTGCGTCTATAGACCAATACAATTACCATGTTTCATCCCTTTTTTCGTATTTGGTATATAATTATGGCATTTTTTTCATTTTTCGTAATTTTCGATATCGAAAAAGTGGGCGTGGTCATAGTCGGATTTCGGCCATTTTTTACACCAATACAAAGTGAGTTCAGATAAGTACGTGAACTGAGTTTAGTAAAGATATATCTATTTTTGCTCAAGTTATCATGTTAACGGCCGAGCGGAAGGACAGACGGTCGACTGTGTATAAAAACTGGGCGTGGCTTCAACCGATTTCGGCCTTTTTCACAGAAAACAGTTATCGTCCTAGAATCTAAACCTCTACCAAATTTCACAAGCATTGGTAAATTTTTGTTCGACTTATGCCATTAAAAGTATCCTAGACAAATTAAATGAAAAAGGGCGGAGCCACGCCCATTTTAAAATTTTCTTTTATTTTTGTATTTTGTTGCAACATATCATTACTGGGGTTGAATGTTGACATAATTTACTTATATACTGTAAAGATATTAACTTTTCTTTTAAAATTTGACTTTAAAAAAATTTTTTTTTAAAGTGGGCTTGGTCGTTCTCCGATTTTGCTAATTTTTATTAAGCATACATATAGTAATAAGGGTAACGTTCCTGCCAAATTTCATCATGATATCTTCAACGACTGCCAAATTACAGCTTGCAAAACTTCTAAATTACCTTCTTTTAAAAGTGGGCGGTGCCACACCCATTGTCCAAAATTTTACTAGTTTTCTATTCTGCGTCATAAGGTCAACTCACCTACCAAGTTTCATCGCTTTATCCGTATTTAGTAATGAATTATCGCACTTTTTCGATTTTTCGAAATTTACGATATCGAAAAAGTGGGTGTAGTTATAGTCCGATATCGTTCATTTTAAATAGCGATCTGAGATGAGTGCCCAGGAACCTACATACCAAATTTTATCAAGATACCTCAAAATTTACTCAAGTTATAGTGTTAACGGACAGACGGACGGACGGACATGGCTCAATCGAATTTTTTTTCGATCCTGATGATTTTGATATATGGAAGTCTATATCTATCTCGATTCCTTTATACCTGTACAACCAACCGTTATCCAATCAAAGTTTATATACTCTGTGAGATCTGCTCCACTGAGCATAAAAAAATACCTCTAGAGATGGGTTCAAACATTAAAGCGATAAAAGAAAATCCCCGCTAAGCAATAACAACTACGTGTTTTTTATCGAAAAGTTGTCAAGACATTATGGAAAATCTATCGATCACTTTCTGAAAAGTTATCGATATATTTTTAAAAATACTTCGATTTGTTATTGAAAAATTACTGCTTTCTTCTTTGTTTGTAAATGACGACACACTGTTTTTTATGAAACAAATACTTCAATATAAAATCGATATGTCTAACCCGCCAAATGAAAAGATGAAAAGCCGATGACTCGGCAATAACAAGCCGATAACTCAGCGAAAAAAATCGCTATCTATAACAAGCCGATAGCAAATTAATGATTTTTCGCCTCATTAAATTATTTCTCGAGAAATTAATCAATTAAACCTTTAATCAATACAATTAATAATCATTATGGAGTTGGTTCTGGTTTTAGTCATTAAGAGTTAGAAGTTGAGGGTGTCTCCCGGGAATGTCAACATTCCCACTCTGGACTGGTCAGATAACGAGGTTCAGAGGACGAGGACAGATTTTATGTGGATGTGTTTGCTAACACGCACACATGCGTCCAGATAAAAAAACTGAGTTAAACGCTGCCGCAGGCAGAGTTACTCCAAGCACTTATTTGTCCGCATATTTCGTATGGTGACATTTCAGCAGGAAATTCTTGTTCGGCATTTAATTTCGCTTTGAGCTTTCCTGCCTGGCTATGAAAATGTAGTGCGGCATCATAAGGAGGCATCCCGTGGAAGATTAGATTGCGAAGATCTGGCAGATCTGCCATCAGCTCCAATAGCGGGTAAAACCTATGTATTTTATATATTCGAAATGTACCCACTTGTTGCCTAAGGTTCGTGCTGACGATGAATTTGCCTCAGAAATTAAAACGCGGTTTAATCTACGGTCAACCAGTACTGAGAACTTAATTGCTTTCCTGCATCAAAAATTTGAACCTAAACCCACTACTTATACGGCGTATACTTAGAGTTAGAACTCATGCTAGTTTTTAACTTCCTCAAGACTTCTTTATTTCACTGCAGGGCAATTTTCGTTTCTAATTTCTATTACATTCCTTTCAACTCAATTTTATTTCACGACTATTCGATTAAGAATTTAGCTTCTTTAATGCATACATATAAGCATATAAATACAATACGAATATACACTGAAAGAATTGGTGCTAGTAAAATCAAAAAATCGGTTATGTTGTTCTTGACTTAACGGAGATTCTGTGAAATTGATCGAATTATGGTTAATTCGACCGAGTTCTTTGTCAAGCGAACAAATTAGTTTAGTCATTTCAACAGAAGAGAAATTGTCGCTCTTAATTTAACAAAATTCGGTAAAATTGACAGATTCCTAATCAATCTAACTGATTTTTTTGTTAACACAACTGATTTCACTGGTCATTTCAACAGCGATCAACAGTCAATACATGAGCAAATTTCAAAGAGAATTTAACGCTCACTGCGCTCTCTACTTTGTACTTATGTATGCTGTGTACTATATGTATGCACATATTTACGTATGTATATGGCGGCCGCCGTGGTGTGATGGTAGCGTGCTTCGCCTACCACACCGAAGACCCTGGGTTCATACCCCGGGCAAAGCAGCATAAAAATTTTAGAAATAATGTTTTTCAATTAGAAGAAAATTTTCCTAATCGGGGTCGCCTTTCGGCACTGTTCGGCAAGCACTGCGAGTGTAGTTTTGCAATGAAAAGATCTCAGTGAAAACTCATCTGCTTTGCAAATGCCGCAACATAGGTACTTTCGTACAAAGCTGTCGCAACAACTTTTTTGTTAATTTGTCTACTAAAACGGTCAATTACGAATCAACAATTTGTGCGCAGTTGATTCAACATCTTGTTGCGATGGATAAAAATTGACAGAAATTTCGGTTGAATGGACCCGTATTTCGGTTGATTTTACCAGTCTTTTTCTTTCAGTGTATGTAGATATGTTTTAACATATGGGCACATTCAGTGTAAAAAGTTTAATGAATTTATTTGTTTTCCATTTCTCTCTTGTTTTTCTAAAGCGAAAAGAAGTAGCTGGTATGTTAGCACGTAGGCAGAGATATGCACTTATTAGTAATTAAAGCACAATTAATGAGGTCTTGGTTAATTAAGTCACATTTCTTGGCGACACATAAAGCAAATTTATATCTCTCCTTTCGTTGTGCAACTTTTTACAAATAAGTTACCTACTTTCAAATATCGAAATAACGAAGTACTTAAAGGGTTTGCATCAATTGAAGTCGCACCTGTGTACATAAAAGTATGAAGTGTATAATTTAATTATGAACTTTTAAGACAGCCAAAAGTTACTTCCGCATGCTGGAGCTATATACTTATGAATTAAATTAAAATACTTACAGGAAGCTGAAGGCTTAAATTATTTAATTACAGGAATGAAGTAGTACTAACATCATTCCTAGAAAGAATCCGAATTTGTTACAGAATGGTAGCAAAGTCATTAAGGAATTATCACAAATCTGAACGAAATTGTTCCAAAGATATTCCCAGCTAATTTCCTAAGAGTCTAGAAATCATTTCAAAAAGATGCTCAACGCATCCCTTTGAAAAAAGCCACACAATTTACACAAATAATCTGAAAACTATACTAGCCAATCTCTTATAATATAACCACGGCAGGTAAGCCCGTCGTAAGAGGTTATTAAATTATACAAATGATTCAGGAGCTGTTTATCCCAACCCTTTGAGGAGGTTGCCAGCGCAATTTACAGCTTTTCCAAGCCAATTGTCAACCTGACATACCCGTGACGAATCCTTTTTCTTTAGCAGCCAAGGTTCTGGCGACCTAGAGTTCCTCATGGAACTAATGTGTGAGGGAAGGATGGTCTAGAAGGTGCAATCTGGTCATACTAAATCGTTCCCGAAATATTCGGGCTTATACCTTAATGGTGCTTGTTGCCGAACGTCCCAGATCTCTAATCGGCAAAGGATCATCAAAATCGAAAATACTGTCCAAAACATTAGGGGAATGTTTCTACAACAACAAGAAATAAATCCCCGGATAATTATAATAGCTCGACAGAGCTAAAGTTATCACCAAACTCTTTTCGCAAGGACGCCGTCAAAACACATTCTAAATTAACGGTTGGGCACACGAGTTTTGGTATGATATGCTAAATGCCTAAAATGCATTTTTACAAGTACATTATCATATGTATACTACGTATCGTACGGTACATTACTTTATATTTCGTACAGTACATTTCATGTACATTACGTATCATACAAAACAGTACATTACGTATCGCACTGTACATTACATGTATATTTTGTAACGTACAGTACATTACGTATCCTACAATATAGTACATCATGTACAGTACGTATGATATAGAACACTACATGTCATGTGCATTAAGTACCGTTCTTTACAGTACATGAGGTATCGCACAGTACAGAGTATTAGATATACATTATATATCGTACAGTACTTTATATGTGCATTACGTTTCATGCAGTAAAGCACATTACATACACATTACGTATCGCACAGTACAGAACATTATGAACTGTACAGCTCACCGTATTGCACCAACAATACGTTCCGTGCAGTTTAGTACTAAATTAGCCTTTTTCTGCTTGTAGGATAAAGACACCCCGGTTTTGGGGAGTGTTATCGTTGTTGACGGCTAAAGATCTGGTACGTGTCGGTAACAAACACTATTAAGGCACTAGCCCGAACATCACTCGGGCACTTTAATAATACCACATTTGAAAGCCAAACTGAACTCCCCCATCACCTAACAGGTTCTATGGGGAACTTGGAGTCGCCAGTAAAAGGTGGCAACAAATATACTGCTCTGTATGACTATTCGAACGGAGATCCAGCCAAAGAAGTCAGTTATGGTACACTTTGGGCAATACACTGTCAAACCAGGACGCTGACAATGTCAAACAAAACATCCTTTGAACTGTACCACAGCCATTTTTCTGAAAGATATATATATAAATTTGATGAAGAGCTATAACAACCTCATGCTGCGCCAGCAACCTAAATAAGTATAGGAGAAGAAGTAACCTCATTTCGTTGAAAGCAGCAAGTAGAAGAAAATGTTTCTTTAAGCTGGAAAAAGAAGCGAAAAAGATGGGTTCGATGTTGAATGAGAACAAAACAAACTGGTCACTGTCAGCAAGCGAAGAGTCAGCGCATTTGGGTCTTGGCAACCTCGCCACTCTTAGCAGCCATTCGAAATAGTAAAAGACTTCGTTTATTAGGGAATCGGCATTAACACAAAAATTATCGCCAACTTCACAATCACTCTTGGAAACAAATCCTACTTTGGGCTTAGTAGACAATTGAAAAGTAAACTCTTCATTCGGCAGTGCATGGACGCTGACAACAGCAGACAAGGCGACTCTGGGCGTGTTCGAGAAAAAAGTGATTCGAAAGAATTAGAATAGGATTTAGTGGTGATCTTTATGAGCTCCATGCAGACATACAAATCCGAAGCTAAACACGACTTCTGAAGATAATATGCAAATCTCTAGATAGACGTGTTGCTCTGTGAGAACAGGGAATACGTACATTGATTTTAATTGATGGTAAAACGGGACGTGGTATCTTTTTACTGAACCTAAGCAAAGCGATTTTAGGGCATTTTACCTGCGTTCATATGAAAATAGAGGTTATTGGAGAGGCATATCTTGTGGCATTTTTACATCATACCTTTGTGTCAAGCAATCTTGCGTGTCGTCCCGTCGTATCCAAATACGGCGGAGTCTGTTAGAAAACGCCTACATTCCTTTATCATTTGTATGCTAAAAGTAAGCATTTTGTTGAGTATTTGATGAACGTTTACCTTAAGCAATGCAACTTGAAACATTTTCAGCGAATTACTTGTATTATTTTGATAAATTTTGTGAACCATTTGGGAGACCTTCATACTTAATTGGCATTAAAAGGGTTATACAGTCGTTCAAGAAAATGTGCCAGCCATTTCTTCGTTGGGGTTAACTGGCAATTGGTAAGACCAAGCGAAATTTAATCGTTTTTCACCTGGTCCTTCCAGGGGTTAGGAGGACGGCGGCCCCTCTTTCTCTGCTTCCATAGGCGGGTTCTAATGAGAAAGCTTATTTCGCCGGAGCATCATGTTTCCCTTATATAAAATGATCTTGGGAGACTTGACATTATAATTTAAATAAAAACAATGGACTTAAATAAAAACATCGAATGGTATACCAAAAAATGTTTCTATATATAGGTAGAACAACCTAATGCACATACACATTCATATATTCTCAGGTGAAACCATTTGCTACCGAAAGAGATCTACTAAACTTTATAATAAATGAATTAAAACAACTCTTAACATACTTTGATTGATAAAAGCAGCACGAAAAAATGCCAAAATCAATTAAGCCATTTGAGCTAAAAAATGCAAATATCTTATACCCCATATACTAAGTACATCTGTTCAAAAACTGCCCTAAAATGTATACAAAAACAATAAAATGATAGTAAAAACTTTAAACAACATCCAAATAAATTCCAACGCCTTACACCTACCCTGCATGCCAATAACATCAATTTACTTACACTCTCTAAGCGCTGAGTACGAGTATTTGGAATGTTTTGCTTCTGCAATTCTAAAACAATTTAATATAATTTTATTTATTTTGGCAAAATCCCATGCGAACAGCTGTTTTATTTTCTTGCACTCATGCGCCGACTGATGCATTACAAATCACCTTCGCTCCTAACCTCATTCAATTGTTGTACGACGACCTCGACGACGAAATGTCACCAGTAGTCAGGCTGTGTATTTTCATGCCACTATACCCGCCTCCTTTTGTGACAGAATGTGAATGCTGTCAGTTTGGCGCCAAAACATAAGTTAAGCCTAATGAAGGACCAGCCATAGCTGCAAACTTTCAACACAAATCGACTCAAATGCGCCAAGCAACATTAAGCATCACTGTAGTGGAGGAGGGGAGAAGCCAATAATATGAACAATAATATGAACAAGTAAGGAAGGCTAAGTTCGGGTGTAACCGATCATTACATACTCAGTTGAGAGATATGGAGACAAAATAAGGAAAATCACCATGAACGAAAATGAACATAGGGTAACCCTGGAATGTGTTTGTATGACATGTGTATCAAATGAAGGTGTTAAAGAGTATTTTAGAAGAGCGTGGGCTTAGTTCTATAGGTGGACGCCTTTTCGAGATATCGCCATAGAGATGGACCAGGGGTGATTCTAGAATTTGTTTGTACGTAATGGGTATCAAATTAAAGTTAATCAGGGTTTTAAAAGGGAGTGGTGGTAATTGTATATGTGAAGGCGCATATAGACCAAAATGTGGACCAGAGTGATCCAGAACATCTTCTGTCGGGTACCTTTAATTTAATTATATATTTAATACCACGAACAGTATTCCTGCCAGATTCAAGAGCTTTTGATTCGCCCTGCAGAACTTTTCATTTGCTTCTACTAAATATGGTAGGTGTCACACCCATTTTACAAGTTTTTTCTAAATTTATATTTTGAGTCAATCAACTAATCCAATTACCATGTTCATCCCTTTTTTCGTATTTGGTATAGAATTATGCCATTTTTCCATTTTTCGTAATTTTCGATATCGAAAAAGCGGGCGTGGTCATAGTAGGATTTCGGCCATTTTCTATACCAATACAAAGTGAGTTCAGATAAGTACGTGAACTGAGTTGAATAAAAATGTATTGGTTTGTGCTCAAGTTATCGTGTTTAACGGCAGAGCGGAAGGACAGACGGACGACTGTGTAAAAAAACTGGGCGTAGCTTCAACCGATTTCGCCCTTTTTTAAAGAAAACAGTTATAGTCCTAGAATCTAAGCCCCTACCAAATTGGTAAATTTTTGTTCGACATATGGCATTAAAAGTATCGTAGACGAATTAAATGAAAAAGGGCGGAGCCACGCCCATTTGAAATTTTATTTTATTTTTGTATTTCTTTGCACCATATCATTACTGGAGTTGAATGTTGACATAATTTACTTAGATACTGTAAAGATATAACTAAATTGACTTAAAAAAATTTTTTTAAAGTGGGCGTGGTCGTTCTCCGATTTTTCTAATTTCTATTAGGCATACTTATAGTAATAGGGGTAACGTTCCTGCCAAATTTCATCAC